>SCHK01342220.1:0-11255 GCA_004124795.1 Poropuntius huangchuchieni
TATAAAGCACATATTCTGCATGACCATATTCCACATCCCTATTCCTACCCAGTACCTAAACTATTTATAAGTAGCAAATTTACTGAGGAAAATGCTGTAGTTAATAGTTTGTTAATAGCGAGAATTGGACCTTAAAATAAAGTGACCACATTTATTTGACAAGGACATATTAAATTGATAAAATGTGACAGTAAAGACATTCATAATGTTACAAAAGTATCTATTTCAGATAAATGTTCTCTTGAACTTTCTAGTCATCAAAGAACCCTCCAAAAATGTATCAACATTGATAATATAAAATGTTTCTTGAGCAGCAAATCAGAATATTAGAATGATTTCTGAAGGATCATGTGACACTGAAGACTGGTCATAAAGCTGTACACAATAACAAGGTAGTTGTCCTTTCTCTGCACCTGTGTGCAGTAGATGTGCCGTGCGGTCTGGAACTCTCATTTAGTCCATTTAGCATCATCAATTTCTACCAGTCTAGCTGGCCTGGCCCACAATGGGCTAAATTTGGGCACTGATGCCCCTCTTTATCTTCCTGCAACAAAGATGTCAACTCCCCTGATGTACTCATTCAAAGAGCATTCAGCACAAGTGGGTCAAGGCAGTGGTTAATTCACTAATCCAGCCTGTGCAAGCAAAACTGTGTTTTGTTTCTTATGGTTATTTAAGGTTGAATCCTGCCTTTCAGTTTGATAATTGGTTACAGTCTACGACCACATTTGCCAAAAATTAATCAACACTTTCACTAGACAGCTCCGGTGGAGCAAGAACCCAACAAACACATAGCTCCATTAATATTGGATTTATAACATAAATTACATTATTTGTTCTTTTATTCCTAAATGTTTATTATTGAGGTCATGTGTAGCATTATCATTATTTTGTTTGGCATGAGACAGTAGAGTCTTTGTTTATATAAACATTATCTAAAGTTTGAAAATATGCTATTTACTACAGATGTGTAAATAAAACACGTTTGTGACATGCTAATATACACAGTGATGGCAAAATTAATGCTTTTTGTGAACCAAAAAGGCTTTTAAAACAGTTTAGCTCATTATGTTCATGATAATACTCAGGGTCACTGTAAGTAAACACTCCAATGTTCTGTGGCCCGTGGCTCACAAATGCATACAAATGGACTTTTGTGTCTAGCAAAACTAAGAGCTCTTGCTGTACATGCTCGAGAGGCATTTTATATTTATACTTCCAGAAAAATACTGTTTACAACCAGGCTAGACTCATTAAATATGATGTTAAGGAAGAGTAAACGGCCCTTTTATTTTGCTCCTCTTGTTTTTAAGCTGTCAGTTGTGTACGTTGAAATGCTGGGTGAACTACATGGAACGGTAATTCTGTGCCAAATGTGAAAGAGTGGTTTTGGCAAGAAAACTGGATTTATACTTGGTTCAAGCATTGTGGACATGATAAACATAGTGATCCCTGTATTTTTAAAACGTCTTAGCAAGTTAAACCTTTCTGGCTCTGATTCAAGCTGTGAAAATGAACATTGTTTGGCGTTTAGTGCAAGCACCATTCATTGCAATGGAGTACACATAATTGTTAAATATAAATGTATTTTTTTTAAACACAAATTAAAACACATACAATAAAATAATGCAAATCCAAACAGACACTTCTCAGCAGATAGAACAACATTCTTAGTCTCATCATAGAGTTTGATAATAAAACATCTGCCTCAGATTAAATAAATGTAACGCATCTGTCTGTTAAAATTAGCTGATTCTGAAATAAATATTTATGCATACAATGTCTAAGCAAATTCAAGGGATATCAGCACGCAAAAACATTTTGTACCATTTATAATTTATTTTGGGATGACACCAGAAAAACAGATGAAATTATGCCCCACCTATTTATGTAATTATAATTAACATTTACTTGCAGAGAATTTACAGAGAACCATGGCACTGTTGTGGTCAAAAAAGGACCAAGATACTTGACTTACAGGCATTAACTTTTCATAAATCTTTTAATCACGATTTCACAGGAAACCTTTATGGCATGCTGACTTTTTTACTTGCAGGTATCTTCTTTCTTATTGACCTCATTTAGGTTTGTATATAAACTATCAAGCTACACTAATTTGTAACTATTAAAAGCCGATGCTTTTTTGTCAAGCCAACTTTTCATTTTAATCATTTTTTAATAACCTATATAATTTTCCAAATTATTCTATTCCATTTAATTTGAATAGTGGTTTTCACTATACAAAACACAGCTTTACAGAATAAAAAAAAAATAATAAAAGAGAAATTGTTAATATACATTTATGAAATTATGGTAATACACAGTTATGTTAATTAAGTTGATTGATTGATGTTAAAAATGACTGAAAATACATCTTTCTTTGACAAACTGACAAAAGGAATTTATATTTGGCCAGTCCTGTCTGGGATATTAAAAGGCTTTTGGCTGCCCAGTTGGATTGGCAATAGACAGACTTTACCACACAGTCGGTTCTTACTTTATTTATGACCGCTCATATTGCATATTATTTAAATTGTTACAAGCACAAGTCTTTACCACATTAGGGATTTGAAAATGCCCAGTTCTCAGGAAGTTGTTTTGTCCATTTTTGATCAATTGAGCCGTTTCTAAAAGGCCTGTATACCCTGTATATGGAATCCGACAATATGTTTGATAAATAATGTTTTCTAACAAATTTGTTCCTTGTATAAATTCATAAGCTTCCCTTTTATAAACAAGAAATCTAATGTACGCATAAATTCAACCGTACTCTATGCCACAGTCATTTTCAAAACTTCCTAAACTGATTTGATTTGATCTTGATGGGTTTATCTGACCTGTCGTCTATATGTTTAATCAGCCAGACACTCTTTGGAAAGCTTCTCTATTTGTTTGCCAAACAGGAAATAACTTGAAAGTCGTGTCCAGGTACAGTATCACAGGACATATTCATGCCAGATGACAGATTGTGTCCACATAAAGCAAATGTAATTTGAATAAAAGATGTTTTGTCTGTTTCTTTAAAAGCCTATTTTTTTCCCCTGACAGACATGCAGAGAAAAACTGTTTGCCTCAAACTAAAAATAAATTTAGTGGTAGAGCACACCACAAGGCTGAAGACCGCTGGCTGGGTACGTCTGAACGTGTCATTTATATGGTGTTCACTATAGGACTTCAGTCATAAATCATATATATATATATATATATATATATATATATAATATCTGCTCCAGCACATCACTTCATTTTCTGTGCTGTCTTTCTACTGCCGCTTTCTCCTTTTCTATCTCAGCACTGCTGCCTCTCTCATTTTTCACTTTAACAAAAGCAGATTTCTTCACCTCTACTCATCTTGTTTCTTATATTTGATAGGATCTTTCGTTTCTCCTGGCAACTCTTTCACTGTTCGCATAAAGTTTTGGCGGAGGTCTAACAGACCACAGGGCATGTTTGCGAATCATTTTAATCACGAGGTGTATGATTTATTCTGGCATTCCCTCTCCTTATTCCATCCAGCAGAGGCTTAGAAGAGACTGTGTATCTTGGTTACGTTTGCTTAGCATTAATAATGCTTCTAGGAATATGTATGTATACAGCCGCACATATGAGCACACTATATAAATATATATATAGCCAACAATTTGACAATTACACCCGGGTGAAACTACTACAGTATGTAAACGCAAACTTGAAAAGAAGTACTTTGATTGTGGTCAGGGCTTTTATGTAGTTTACTCAGTTGAAGCTGGATGGTGCCTACAGGCCTGAGGCCTCTTCCTGCTGCGGAGAAGAAAACATCGTTTTGTGTCTGTAGCAGGCACCAGAAACAACACTTTGAACAACTGAGAGGCTGAAGTTCTGTGTTCTGTTAAAATACTGGCTTCATTTTAAGTCAGGATTGTCATGCACCTATTTTTGCAATCCTGGCTCACTCTGTGCTCTAAGCGAGATAAGACATGACCAAAGACCAAAGAATACCCACCACTTTTTAAACATCTTATTGGTTTCTCGTATATGCATAAAATGTTTGTCTAAAACTATTGCATTTTGTGGTTAAAATGCTTAAAAATTGTAATGAACTTAACAGGCAGTGATCACAAACTTTGTTGTATGGAAAAGATTAGCTTAGACATTTTTGGGGATATATATACAGTGTATATATATATATATATATATATATATATATATATATATATATATACAACTGCACTTTATATTAGGATATTTGTTGTGGTTGTTTTTTCCAGACCACATTTATCCAAAAGCAACTTACGAATGAGGACAATAGAAGCAATTATTTTTTCAGGGTTATTTTTCAATAACAAGTCGAAAGAAGAGAAAAAGAATAGAGAATGATAGTGTTATATGTTTTAACTGTTTATTGTTCAGAGCTATTTTTGTATTATTGTTCGAGGGGTAAGAGCTAGAGAGGCGTAAGCGACATTTCACCAACTTTACAGGAGGGCCAAATCAAACATTTACCATAGTTTGATCTAACTTTGTGTACTGATTTCAATCATTTATAATACAAATTCGTACACACGTGGATGACAGTATACTTATTGATCACTATTTTAACTTTTATTCAGAAAAAGGTTTTTTTTTTTATTAAAAAAAAAGTCACATGCGCCTTTTTGGCACCAATGTTGTATTTCATTTTGTGTATAAAAACAGGGGTGAATCTGATGACATTATGAGCAAAGCATTGCATAAATGAGTTTAAAAGAAATAACTATATATTGTGATAAAATATCACATAAAAAGTTATAGAATGTGATTACTTTTACTAAAATAGTAATCCCAGCCACTTAACAAAACGGGTGATTGAAAAGCCTTTACAGATGCCTTTCCTAGTTAAAAATAAAAATACACAAATGTATTTGAAATACATTTATTTAATTCTAAGTATGCTACATACATTTACACATTACTAAACTGGTATACTTAAAGTCTGTTAAGTTAGAACTAATTTTGTGCTTAATGCATTTTAATTGTGGAAGTACAGCTGAAGTCCAACTAACGATACACTGAAGTATATTTGATTGTGCTAAAGTGGAACTATTACAAGTATACTTTAGGTACACTATACATGTATTGCATTTAAATACCAATATTTTTCAAAGATCATACAATCCTCACTAATAGTAACATTAAAACACATTTTAGGTTTAACATTGGGAAATGTGCGTCGTGCACAAGTAGCACCACAGGCTTTACCCACAATACATTTCTCAAAGTGCCGTAAGTGTAGTTACGCCCTTTTGGCACCAACTGGATTAGTAATTTTAGAGTTAAGTCTTTTGTTTTCTAATAAGTAAGAATTCACTTGTGTCCTTTTGGCAGCAGAAAGAGCTCATCGAGAGCTTTCATTTGATATATATGATATAAATGTCACTTACGCCCTTCTGGTTTTCACCCCTCGTATTGATATATTATTATAGTTTTTGTAAATATTCTGAAACAGATTTTGTTTCACTTTAATTTTGAAGTTTTGGTCATTTTTTGCCATTTTTATTATTTTTTGTCTTTTAAAAATATGTCTATATGTAATTTCTATAAATTAGAATTTATTCATTTTTAGTTAATTTAGTACTAAATGAAAATGTTAAATTTTATGTGGCAACTAGCTGACATAAAATAACTACATTTTTTTCAGTTAAAGTTTATTTTATTTCAAGCAACGAAAATGTTTTTATGGGTTTAGTTGTAATTAACGATAATAACACTTAGAGCTCTCTCTCCCTCAATATATAGCACCACATTAAATAATTAAGAGTAACCAGCAGTAACAAATAAACGGCAAGTTCTGTCACAAAACTCTAGATGGTGCAGGCTGATGGGTCGTTAACACAAACTGACGAAATTCACAGTGTTAAACTACTTGGCACGAGCTGACTGATCTGCTACGGGTTATTATATATTCTACTTGAGCAGCAGCAGTATGTTTTAAATACTCAAGCACCCTATCTGCATATGTATTGGCAATAGCAAGTTCCTGTACTTGCTTTGCAGCAGCAGCAGCAATAATCTTCAACAACAGCAATAACTAACAGCAGCAGCAGCAGTGTAGGAGATATATTCCACCGAGACCAAATACATTAACATTGTCATATTCATTACCATGCTAAATTCTTCAGAGTTGTCTTGATAGAACTAAACTAATGCAGTAAATTCAGCCATGAATGGACGTGAACAAACTGTAAAGCATTAATATCTAACGGTTTCCAGATAAACAAATTCCTTATTGTGATTGTGAGTCAGTGTGGCTTAGGAGGTGTGTCTGTGCTGAGTCACCAGATCTTGTGTCACCTTTCATTTCTCACCGCCTTCTAGTGCTCTTCTCCACCCAGTCACAGACCACTGCCTCTTCACTCCACAACAACACACAGCTGCTGAATCACACACACACATGCTATTCATGAGCATTTGGGATCGCTCAACAAGTCTTCACTCGTTGTCATTATGTGTGTTTGTTTGTAAAAAGCGAGAGTGTGATTCATATGTGTGTGTGTGTGTGTGTGTGTGTGTGTGTGTGTGTGTATGAAATCTGGGTTTGGATGCATCATAAAACCACAAGCATGTCATCACTTTCTATGAAGACATACTCCTGTGAGCTTGATCAATATCACGTACTACACTCACAGAAGTAATGTGTGAGACCACATCAGCTTTAATCCAAACGTGTGGATGGCTTGCGTTTCTTTCAAATTAAACAATGACACAATCGAAATACTGCATCTCTGTGATGTTCAAGTGAAGACTTCACATACTGCGTGTAAACTGGGTGTGATTTTTGACTTGTCATTCTGATTTAAAGCCCATATCAAGCACCTCATCAGGTTTTCTCATCTGCACCACCAAACCTTTATTTGTCCTTCACTTATGCTTAAGTTGCCGAAATTGTTACGACCTTGCACCTAGATTACTGTAACTCCCTTCTAACCTCTTACTCATTAAACTGTTTGAATAGTTAATTTGTCCTGAACTCTGCAGCCCATAATGCTTCCATTGTCCTCCATGGGCAGTATAGGAACTTCAGCATCACTGCCCTAAAATTCTGGGATACCCTCCCCAGTATCTCTCCAAAATGTCAAAACTCAGTTCTGTTTGGACACTGTTATTCAAATGTTTGTGATCCTCTAGAGCTGTACAATTCCTTTTTAAACACCAATTCGTTTTGTATTAGTTATTTGTATTAGTATTTGTATTAGTTGTTCTTTTTCTTTTGCTCACAGCGCTAATTGTTAACAATTAAACAAATGAGCTGCTGTGAACTTATGCTATGCTATGTAGTGATATGAATAGACTATACTGACTTTAAAGCCAGTTTTTGTGATGCCATTTAGTGCTTTACTTGTCTTCTACAACAATGCAATTTTTTTTTAATTATCTTTTGTTTTTTTCTTTCTCATCAAATATTGGTAGCAGGTAGTTAATCAGCATATTGTGCAATTAATTTGCTTCACATTTTACATTTATTGACAGCCATAAAGCCAGCCAGTTTAATGAGCAAATGTTACACTGTCTTTTATAAGTTTGTGGTCGGTAGGATGTTTTGATAGATGTTTATGAAAGAAGTCTCTCATGCTTACCAGGGATGTATGTTATTTGATCGAAAATACAGTAAAACAACAATATTGAGAAATATAATTATAATTTAAAATAACTTTTTTTTTTATTTGAATATTTTAAAATGTATTTCTGTGATGGCAAAGCTGAATTTGATCCTTCGGAAATAATTTTAAAATGCTCATGAGCAGCTCAAGAAACAGTTACTATTATTATCAATGATAAAAAAAAAAGTTGTGCTGCTTAATGTTTTTGTGGAAATCTAGTTTTTAAGATTCTTTGATAAAAAAAAACATTTTTTAAATAGAAATCTTCTGTAACATTATAAATGCCTCAAGCTATTGTGTCCTTGCTGAAAAAAAGTTTTCATTTTAAAAAAAAGTATCGAGCCCAAACTCTTGAACAGTAGAGTAGATAATATATATATTGTACACAGTATAAAATATATATTTCAATATGTAAACTGTCTGAAGTATTGCTTTAATATATTTCGTAGCTTTTCTCTTTGGCTTATTTTTGCACAGGGACGTCCTGGCCGGAGGGAAATTCACCGTTTCCAGCGTGCTGTGATAATAGCGAAGTGCAAATGAGACTTGCGGGACAGCAGGCGATCTCAAAGAGCAGCTCGAGATTCCACAGGCTTACAGCCTTATGCATCCTCTCCAAGCTGAGTCACTTTTTCTCTCAGCCTCTGTGCAGGCTATTACCTGCCCCTCACCGAAATGTGGGATGATACAGACCGTTTATTGAGTTTCTCAGTGTGATTTCCATGTGACATTATAATAAGGGAGAGAATCTGCTGTGATCATGAAGCAGGCTCAGGTTTTGCTCTGACTGGCCAAGCTCAAGCTAAGAACGCCTGCAGGGAAACACAATCATGTCCAGAAGAACTGGACGACTTACTAGAAAGCCTTGGGAGAATGAATGAGCTCAAACTGATATTTGACAACACAACTTTGTCTCAGAGGTCTCCTGACAAACGCTGAAAAGACATAACCTCAAGCAGGGGAACTTCTTTCAGTGTGTACAAGGCTGACATTGACTAGTGGACGTGACAAAAAGCAGTCGGATTCAGAGCAGAATGAAGTCACGTCTTTGAAAAGAGCTGGTTTGAAAGAGAAAACGTACATTGCATTAATGAAAGGAAAGGGTGTATTTACTCAACCGCTTATTAACATAAACCACATATAGTGTGTTTCGCATTAAGTTACACAAGATCTTTTGACAATTCTTTGACTGTGTCGCAAAGACCACAAATCTAAATGGCTAAATTAGGAAGCTGCATTTGAAAAGCATTTCACAAGAAGGCTTTCTTATTCTCTGTATGCGTTGTGTTATATTAGAGCGTGCATGTGCATTAAGCCCTGCTCGGTCATGTCTGTCCACGCAGGGACGCTGAAAATTGCAAGAGCAATAAGGATTTTTAGGGGCATTATGACTGGGTTAATAAAACACAGCTGCCCCTAAAAGTCCCTCATTTTTCTTGCTGCCTTTTGGGTCCTCTTCCTAGACTCACATTTCAACAGCAAGGAGCCGGCTCTCAGTCCGGCGGCTGGGTGTTGGTGAGAGCTGGACACCCTTTCCCTCCCCTGGGGAAGCGCAGACATGGGGCTGCTGTATCGCTTCCTTGCTTCTGACGGCTGGAAACGAGCGAGACACTGTTTGTCAGCCGTCCAACAAGTGAAAAGTTTAAATTAAGAAGAGAGTGAGGGGAATTTTAGCCTCCCTCCTCCCCTCGAGCGTGCATGCCAGGGGTTTATAAATTGCCCTTATAAAAAAAGGGGTTTGCTTTGGGATTTAACTGGGTAGCTGAGAGAGGTGAATGAGTTCAGTGCATTTCGGAGCGGGATTCTTTCCTATTCGGATTGGTATTTCTGTGTTTATACATGCACTACAAACATGCCCATTACACAGCGTGAGGGTCCTTTCAATATCACAATCGTGAGCTACCGAAATGTTTGTGAAATGCTAGGAAACGCTAGATTCTAGTTCCAGCCTGACAGGCCTAAGTGTGCGAGTTCAGCAAATCAGACTAAAATAGATAACAATGTGCTCAGTCTGAAACGAGCCGCAATTTCAAATATATGATCTTTAATAAGTTCTTAACTTCTAACAGTGGGATATTGCATTGACGGAACGCCTTGAGCAAACTACTTTGGATAATTATTTTACTAAATAATGTATTGCAAGTCGTATTCCATTACTTTTACAAGCAAAACTGAGTTCCTTCTCATTCTAATGTTTTACACCTACAGAACAGCTAAATATACATGTTTTAATTATTTATGTGCGTGTTATAATATATCCATTCAGACAGAAATAAGTGAGGATGATTACATGAGCCAGAAACTGGGACTTTGTAGGCCAGTTGAGAGTAAATTTAACTACTCACCTTGCCCGCAAAGACCCAACCTCTAACACATTAATGTCTTTAACCCCAAATATACAACATTTATTAGTATTCATTCAGTGTTGTGTTTATTTTATAATGAATAACCCTAAAACTACGCAGTTTCACTAAATTGTATTTTAATATACTTTATTTGGCCTGTTTAATTCCTACATAGAACATATTATAACATCAAGCCAAATAACATAAATCAACAATTACCCTAAAAAACATTTAAATAAATACTTCAGCAGGAATGTAGAAGCACATACTACTGATGTATTTTCTTATCAACAACTAGCAACAACATTTTAATTTACCTCTGCTTGACTTCCATTTTTTGAGAGCTGAATCAACCCAGCTTGTAGGCTTTTTTTGATTTACGTCCACTGTTTTGATTGTAGAAAAGTTTGTCGATCTCACGGTCCAATTCTGGTTCCGATTGCTGTCACAGGAATGGAATAAAGATGCAGTCTTCGCTAAAGCCTGCGTGTAAGTTTCTTCTGAGAAGATATGCGAGTTTATTCTTATCTCGGATGCGCCAAAATGCATTCAAGTTCACTCGTCGGGAGCGCAGTCATGACTGTCACCGCCGCCGTCTTAAAGGATTTACCTGGATTCTGCTCACACTCGCGTGCCATGAGAAAGACAGCCGCAGCAGCAGCGCGCGCGGAGCTCTCGCGCAGGCCCTCCCCAAAATGGCATTCTAGGTAGCACATGCGTTTATGAATGTGTCACACTCACCTACTTGTCTTTTCGGCTTTGGTTTAGGGCACAGCAGCTAGAAAGTTTATTGCATGGTACGCATTTATGTCTTAAATGCGAAATGCCTGCGTGCTGTCGGGAGACATCCAGTGAATTTCTTTAATGTGGCAAACGTATTAAAGTCCCACAGAAAAACAGCAGTTGTGTTGTTTGATTTGAACCTTTACTGTTTTATAATGTTGAGCCGCAGAATATCCACTGTCATGGCTTATATTAGCTGCGCACTATGGCCGTTGTATAGATATGTTTTAATTTGAAGCGCCAGCGTCATCTTGTGGATGCATGCGTAATGGAACACACACAGATCTACATTCTAATATTTTGTCAAACCTTACCAATTAAATATTTTGCTCTCCTCAATGAAACAATACTACAATTGTATTTATTTATTTATTCAATTTTTAACGCCATGCCAGTATCAAGGCTATTTTCATAGGGATCTGAGAATAAATTACACAAGGTTAACAGAACGTTATAAAAGACATTTAAAATCTAAAATACATTCAGGTGATACATTTTTAAATAAATCAGT
>SCHK01342242.1:0-10557 GCA_004124795.1 Poropuntius huangchuchieni
TTTTCTTTTGTTCATATATTTGGACCATAGAATGTTTGAGAGTATATATGAAGCGTTTACAGAGGTCATTAATCATGTTGTATCACTGTAGCAGCTGTGTATTTGCTCATATTGCACTGTACTGAATGGCAGTAGATTTTTTCACATAAGCACTTTCACTGTCCTTAGAGATGCCTGTTGAATGTACTTTGCTGCAATGAAATTTTTTTTAGATGGGGTACAGATACGTACCAGAATTTTGCTAAATAAAAAAGCCAATAATGAATTGTAAATGTACGCATACACAAATGTACGTGCTTCCATTATTGAAAACCTGTTTACCTCAGAGTAAAAAATAAAGGGTAACTGTAATTCTATTTCATAGTGTGGCCTATTTTTAAATTATTATTATTTCACAGTTTCCTTTATTTTTTACTCTGAAGTAGAAACGGCTTCTATATTCCATAGATTGTTGCTTTGTTACATGTTTCTAAACAGATTCCGAATGAAAATGTGCAAAAAGACGTGGCGTGTCAACACAAAATGCCAGTGTGTGTAAGATTTAGTGTGCACTTGTGCTGACCTGAGATGGAATTACACATCAAATAAAACTGTTTCGAAAGTTTGTCTTTGGAGAGACGTGTTTTGGTGGGAAAAAGTAGCGTCTCTTTTTGAGAACGCAGTGGAAAGAGTGCATGGAGGCTGGAGAATGCTCACGGAGCAAACATTTACACTAGACTTACGACACTGAGATGTTGCTGACGTCAGGAAAGAACACTTCACTTCATTCTCTCCAGCTCGCTTGGCTCACACTAGACTGTGGGGCACTGAGACTTTAGCTGGGCATGACGAGTGGAGCCGTGTTGTGTTTTGCTTCTGTTTAAACAGATCCTGACACTGCCTGCACTGGAGAAGCTTTTGGGACAGTTTGGGATGAAAGAGGGTGGTGGGTGTATATGAAGGGGTCAAGGTTTGGCTGGTTAGCATGGCCCTGTAAGCACCTGCTGGTAGATACCATACAGTCTGTGTGACTTTTCCATAAATGGCCATTCAAAAGTATATTGTGAATAAGACTAAACAGGTTTAAGTAAAAAACATTTTCTCTTGATCATAGATGGCACAAAGTCTTATCTAAATTCATCTGATGAATGGCTATACGGTCTTCTTAAAGGGAAGTTCACCCAAAAATGAAAGTTTTGTCATGATTTACTCACTCTCATGTCGTTACAAACCTGTATGGGTTTTTTCTTACGTAGAACATAACAGAAGATATTCTGAAGAATGCTGATAATCAAACAGTTGGTATTCCCCATTGACTTCCATAGTATTTATTTCCCAACAAAATTCTTCACAATATTTTATTTTGTGTTCAACATGAGAAAGAAATGTGGACAGGTTTGCAACGACATGAGGGTGAGTAAATGATTACTAGATTTTCATTTTTGGGTGAACTATTCCATTAATGCTAAAAGTTTTGAGATTAAATTATCTATATTGTTTCTCTGAGAAATAGTTATATGTGACATTGCATTATATTGAATATACAATGTGTCTGTTTGTTAATAATGGAATTGCAGACACATTCATGTTTTTAAATTTCTTGTCTGTGATCTAAAAGTCTGTAAAAATCTGCAAAGATATTGTTTATATTTTGTAGTGAAACAATCAAATTTGCCAAGAATTAACCCACAGAATTGGCACAGAAGACCCTGAAGGCTTCTTTCCCCAGGTTGAGGGCCATCTTACCCCAGTTGTAGGGTATAATGTTACTTTTTGTCGTATGATGAAAATATATATATATTTTTTTATTTCCCTTTGGCTGATGCAGCATTGTCTGCACATGATAAACTTATATCTGTAACGAGTTAATGCTCATTATTCTTAAGGGGAACAATAGAGCAACAAAATCTGAGCGTTTTAAATGCTTGTAAGTATTTGACCACTAGGGGGCAGTGTATGACCATCTCTACCATTTTTTATAGCACTGGGTCATTATAGATCTTTTAAATATTATTACTATATATACGATTTATATTTGTCTCATTCATATTTGTCATTTTGCTGGGCTCATGCAGGGTAACTCTGTAATGAGAAAACAGCAGAACTGAAACTGTCATGGCAGGGGACAAAATAGCACAGTAGCTCTGTATGACTCATACGACAGGCTTAATATCACCATAAGCTTTGTTGCAATAGAAACATCTCTTGTTCTTCTTCTCCTACGTCTCTCGGTCTCTTGTCCTTGTTGTGACTGATGTATGTTTTCCAACTGCAGGGATATTATTGGATGGCACGCTGAACTACACACCGCACTCAAACAAACTCCTCTCTCACCATGAGTTCCCAGTCTGCCTGTAATAATATTGTTCCTCAAACTCCTCTACAAACACATCACCTCTTTACTCCCCGTTCCCCTCAGTTAGCCTGCGTCGCAATGGCGCCAGCAGTCACCAGAACCCTGGCACCGAGGCCGGGAAACGTGGTTACCATGCCAACCATTGTGGTCAGTAAGAGGAACGCTTATAGGCCGGTAACGATGATCTCCACAAGTCATGAGAATCCAGAAGAACTGAAGAAAAACAAATAGCGATGGCCTGCGTAGGAAAAAGACCACATGCAGCAGTTTCGATATTCTGAGGTTGGCCCTGGCTTGAGTCTGAAATGCTGCAATAGGATCGTTTACTCACAGCGAAACGTCTGTGGGATCTGCTGTGTATATGCCAGCCCAGGGGCCTCAGCTGGATCCGCTTTACACATGCAATCCATCAGGTGTGTGTGATCCAAACTCACGCGGGTTAAACATACTGCTCGCAAACACATCCCAGATCGTGTGTGCGTTGATGAGGAACCGATGACAGCCGTGTATAATTCTCTAACTGCTGGCATGTAGCATTGCTTCTGTGGTGTACTGTAAACTGTCTCGGTGCCCAGTTGGGCCTGACTAAAGTACAAAAACATCAGGCCGGTATCGCTATATGGCTGGAATAGTAAATATTGACCTTTTCTGTTGCCTCGCCCTGTTCTTTTCTGTGATTGTTTGGTCTAATGTGCAGCTTGAGCGTTCAGTGGGTTTGGGTTGATGGAAGTGAAGGTTTGAGTATGTGTCGTGAGGAAATAGTACCCTTACAAAACACAACTGTGGTGGTATTTCAGCCATTAGCAGACAAGGCTATGAATTATGGATATAATTTGGTGATATTCATAGAACCAATTAGCTTTAGCTAAATAAATATCATGAATAATTTCAGGCCAGTTTCCATGTGATGCAGGCTATATATAGGGGTGGGCGATATATCAGTAGACACGATTAACCGGTAGAGATTTTGAACTGTCGTCTCTATCGCGGTTACAAGCTCACATGATGTTGCTATGCAACGTGGCCACAAAAACGTATTGTTTGCGTGCATTTTTAAACATTTCTGTTTAAAAATAAGTAATTTTAAGCTGTTAAAATGCAATCAGCAGCGAAAGAGAACTCATTTCGCTACGCGCACTGTCTGAGAGACTTTCTGAGCGCTGTCAGAGAGGCGAGTGCATGTATTGAACGGAGCAATTTTTGTTGTTTTATAGACCTTGAGCGGTTAAATACATACACTTGTGTGTGTCAAAATGCAATCTTTGCAATTATCTTTGTAAACACAATGATTTCGGTGCTAAGTGAAAGCAAACAGCTGAGAAAGAAAACATGTGTAACAGTATATTAGATCCGGGCAGCTCTTAAAGCGACAGCAGTCTAATATTCCTGTTGTCTGTCATTCGTGTTAATCAGACAACAAAAGAGAGCAAATCTTTCACTGCTCTTGACTAAATCACTTTTGTAAATACATTTGGTTAATTTATACATTGTATGTAGCATTTATTTATTTTTTTATTAGTTCTATTGTGTTTTTTGTCCGATTGCTTGTCTTATTAGTTTTTTAATTCTTGTTTAATCACTGACTGTTTAATTGTCTTCAGTGAGCTTTTTTATTTTTTTTTTAATTTTTGTTATAATTTTTTTTTTTAAATTTAGGCTAATTTTTTTTTTTTGTGATATTGACACCGGTGACAAGAATTATGAAATCAAAAATTCTGATATATGGAAAATCACCTTTAAGTCCTAAGCAATGCATATTACTAATCAAAAAGGAAGTTTTGATATATTTACTGTAGGAAATTTATAAAATATCTTCATGGAACATAATCTTTACTTAAATATCCTAATAATTTTGGCATAAAAGAAAAATCTATAGTTTTGACCCATACAATGTGCTACTTATGACTGGTTTTGTGGTCCATGGTCACATATATATTATTATTGTGAAATAAAATTTGTCTCTAGTGCATGTTTTCATAGAAAAACAATGGAAAAGCAGCGCAGAACACAAAACAGAATTCTGTGTGAACGATCTGGAGGAGGTTCTAGAAATGCTAAAGTTTCTTTCGGCGGCCACACATCAAATGATGTTAGGCCCGATTTTCACTCACCAACAGTTTTCTGGAGATCGGCAACAAAAAGCCTAAAATCTGAGGCAAATTGATGCTTGTTCATGTGTCGTGTGTGAGATGATCGCATAGTTTGAATTATCTATGATGTGATCTGAGAAATGCACAAATGCCTGAGAAATATGCAGCAGGCTGATATCTGGACCTGGAGACTTCCAGTGTGAAATGTGTTTTGACTGGAAATGACATCAGCGGAACTGGACTGCGAACCAGACTCCATCACCCAACATCAGTTCCTGACCTCACGGTGCTCATGTGTCTGATTAGGAGCAAATCCCTGCATCCATGTTCCAACATCTATTGGAAGCTTTCCCAGACAAATGAAGGCTATTAGAAGGGACCAACTCCCTATAAAATTTGTGATGAAATGTAAGTAGTGATAGAAATGTTCCTCCTTATTGAGACGTACACCTGTGTGAAAGTTCTCAAACAAGAAAAAATGTAGGGCAGGGGCTTGGGTTTGTGAATTATAATTGATTGAATGTTGAGACGTGGTCATCGCACTCAAGTAGAGGAAGCTGAACATGAGAAACATACTTGGATGAATCATTCACAACATAATCTTTAACACATTTAGAAAACGCACTGTGAAATTTCATTTTGTGCCAACTACAAATACATACTGTGTTGAAGATGAATGATCAATAAGCACTTATGACTGCAGTCTTTGGGTGTCCACATACATTTGTTGATATACTTTAAAAAATACCATGGTATTACTAAAGTCCAATTAACTAAAGCCTTTTTTTAGAAGTGTAGGCTGTATTTGGTTTTGGAGTGTCTAGGTCAGTTCATAGTGAGTATGCTCCAGTGTGTAGTGTTATTAAACAGTGTGTGTGTGTGTGTGTGTGTGTGTGTGTCAGGGCACTGTTGAGCAGGTGTTAGTGAAGCTGCTCTTTAAGAAGGCTGAACCATTGGCACAGCTCAGAGGGATGTGAAAAAGAGAGAGAAAACGAAAGAGAGGGAGTTGGGCAAGGGAAGAGAGGAGTTAAGAAAGAGGAAAGTAACTGGTGTAAAGTGGATTTCCTGGCTGGAAGACAGCTGGTCATTCTCATGGGACTCATTAAGGCTCTGACAATCCAGTGTTACACACAGCCTCATGTACACGCAAAACTAGGTCTCTGTTTGCCATGAATGTAAAGCCATGCTAATAAATTATCTGACCAGCAGCTCCCTTCCTTTCTATATCCCTCCATTTGTGTATTTCAAGAGATAATTCACTCATAAATTGAAATGCCATCATCATTCAGATATTTAGAAAAATGTCATTGTATGCCAAAAACTGTTGAATCATTCTTTAAAATCTAAAATTACATAATTGATTTCTGTTCCACAGAAGAAAGTCAGTCATACAGGTTTGGCATTAAGGAGGAGTAAACGAAGACAGAATTTTCATTTTTGGCTGAACTATCCCTTTAAAGGTTGTTGAGTCATCTGTCTCGTTTGGTCCTCCAGTGACCAGATTTGACATTTTGATAGTGAATATGGCAATGAGGCAGTTAACAACTATAAGGCTGAACACGATCTCCAGAAGGCAGCCTCATGGCACACTCTCACAATCGTTATTTAGGGAACTGTGATAGACTGAACTGACGTTATGAGTGTGAGAAGATTTTGCTATCTTCAGAGATCACATTGTAATAAGCGATATAAATTCAGAGCCCATCTGAGACATCTCATCCATTTCTGATGCTCAAAAGCTCACTCATACACGTGCTGTCTTGCATGTTATGTGAGTGCGAGACTGCTTTGTACCTATAGCTTCGTCGTGAGCGCAGAGACGGGATATTTTTAGAGCTTTGATACAGTGATGTATTGCATGCTTTTTTGTATGCGGTAATTTCTTTGTGTGAGACAGAACCTTGTTTGAGGGAAAAATCATAGAAAAGCCAGAGGTGGTGTTCAAGATTTGCAGTCGGTATTGTGATTTTATAAATAACAATATTTTGATTTTATATCTGAGAATGATGGTGAATATGTGTGTATGTTTAGTACTATCTGGGATTGTGCCATGATAAACTGCAGACCTGGGAATCATGAGACGGGGCTCCACCCACTAGCAGTGACATCATAAGTGAACATTTGGAGTGGGGCTGGAATAGTGATGATGATGGAAACTGCGTTAATCTGGGCCATTTAGTTCTCTCTTTTGTAGTTTCTCTTTTTTTCGTCTTTTGAACATTTATTTTTGTTTTAATGTACAAGCTGCTTCAGATGTGGCTTACTTTGTGGTGTACAGTAGTAAATATAATTAGAACTGCACCATGGTCCCATACGGTGCCTGTACATTTACGGGAATGAAATTTAAGACATTTAATTTAAGCAGAAAATAAAGGAAAAACTACAAAACATTAAGACTAGTAAAAACGTTTTTGATGATATTCAGTATTTTTTAACATGGCTTATATTTAAAGTTTACAGAAAAAGTTTTTTTTTTACACAGAAATGAGCATATAACCTATCTGGGAAAAAACAACAACACAGTCTCACGGCAAATCGTACGTATTTTACGAGGTGGCTAATTCATACAAATTCGTACGACCTCACTCATACGATTTTGTTTGATTTGAGTGATGGGTAGGTTTAGGGGCGGGGTTAGGTGTATGTCATTCCTACAAATTCATATGAATTGAGCAACGCATAAAATACGTATGATTTAGCAAAAATGGTATGAATTCATACGAATTAGCCACCTCATAAAATATGTACAAATTGCCGTGAGATCAAGCTGGAAAAAAAAATCATCCACAATTATTTATGCTGTACAAAGGTAGCAGAGAATCTTGTTTTGTGTGCACTAATGTTCAAAAAATAATAATAATACTTCAGAACAGATCAATTTAATCAACCAAAGTGACAGGGAAGGCATTTATAATGTTACTAAAGATTGCCAAATAAACACTGTTCTTTTGAACTTTCTATTCAGCAAATAATCTTAGAAAAAAAGTCACATTTTTCACAAAAATATTGAGCAGCACAACTTTTTTTAAATTTTTTTAATTGATAAAAGGAAATGTTACTGGAGCACCAAATCATCATATTAAAGTGATTTCTAAAAGATCATGTGACACTGAAGACTGAAGTAATGATGCTGAAAATTCAGCTTTGCATCACAGGAATAAATCACATTGTAATATATATTACAAAAGAAAACAGTTATTTGTAATATTTCACAATATTTCTGATCTTACTTAAATGAGCATAAGAGACTTTTAGAAACATCAAAAAAATCTTACTGACCCCAAACTTTTGAACATTAGTTTATATAATAACAGGGGTGTCCAATCTTGTTCCTGGAGGTTCCTGTCCTGCAGATTTCAGCTCCAACTCAACAAACACACCTGAACCAACATTTAAGAGTCTATTTGAGATATTTAGACCTATTTATAGCCTTTCTTGAAATAGTTTTTTGTAATGCTTTTTAAGGATCTGTATTAAATTGTGGCACTGTGTCAGAGCACTGAAAGATCAATCTGAGCAGGATCTGTAATCCTGTTTTCCTGTTTCATGGTTTTTGGCAGTTCTGGCCAGGGGAGAGAAGCAGCTCACATCAGTTCATGGTGGCCCAGAGCACCACGCTAATGTGCAGATGTCCATTTCAGACCAGATGAGCTCACAAATCAATAGCTGCCCTTTAAAACTGTGGGCCCCGCCATAGTCCCTGTGTACCTGGTGTAGTTTACCAGCTGCCGTCACTGCTCCTAGCTAGTCCCCGACCCAATCGCTCTCTGATTGGGACAGATGGCCATGCTGGAGTACTAGAGAGACCGGACTGCATGTCCATTTATTCTCATTAGTCAGGAGTCTGATAAAAACCCAATGCAGTCTAGCCGCTCATTTATTTGGAAAGAGCTCCAACATTCGAGGATATGGTTGGCTTCAGGTGCACAAAGCCATACGGATTTCCTTTAAAGGGATAGTTGACCCAAAAATGAATTACTCACCCTCAAGTACAAACTGTTCTTGTTTATACACACTCAAAAAAGATATTTAGGTCTAAATTTAAAATGAATGTATTTTAATTGCATGTAAATATGTCCATCCATTTGGATTACACAGTTTTAACATAAACAAACTAAAGCATATTTGTCATACATAAATGAAACAAGATATGTTTTAAATACACAATAACCAGGTTCATACATTTAGAATTATATGTAGATTACATATTTACATGTATATATTTATTATGAATTCATCATAGATAAATCCAATTTGTTTCAATCTTAACTGTTTTAACTAATTGAATCTTACTTGTTCCACAGCCCTATTTAAACCATTAAAAATGTTTACAATAAACAGATTTGTGCTGATTCAAAGCAATTTCAAGAACCTCATTTAAAAGTGTGATCTAATCAAATAAAGTAGATTAAAATGTTTAATCATAAACTATGCATAATTATTATGATTTTTTTAAGTTCACTGAAAGTGAAGCTGTTGAGAAAGATTCTAAAATTAATGATTATAATTACAGTCTGTTCCTCACAAAAAGCTATCATATGGCTAATCAGGATATTCTGAATATACCACACAAGTTTAAGATTCTTTAAAAGAGTTTATTTGGAGCTTTAAAGTGCTTAATCAGCATTCACTGTAAATTAATGGAAAAGAGCAGCTTGCACATACTTCTAAACATCTCCTTTTGTGTTTAACAGAACAAAGAAGGTCAGACATGATTGGAATGATGTGAACGTGAATAAATGATGACAGAATTTTCATTTTTTTTAGATTAGCTATCCCTTTAAGTGTCTTTGCAGGAGGTACCCAAACTCCTCAGACAAAGTTAGTGCATATCGAGAGTGCGCTAAAGACTTATGATTTTGTGTTCACGTGTGTTTAGAGGTCACAGTGTCTCTCTCAAGCTGTGACTTCAAGCTTTTGAGGTGTCAGTGTGATGAGGACGTGTGCGTGAGAGAGAGATAGACTAACACAACCCCTGCCTCCACGCCTGTCACCTTTCACCGAGCAGAAAACACATCCTGACGTTAAATGAATATTAAGGCCAACAGCTTCTTTTACTTGGGTTCACTAGCAGGGGGTCTGCGGCGGGGGGACTGCAAATGTGTGCGCCCTCGCTTGTGTTTATGCGTATGCATAGGAAAATGTGTGTCATTTGGAGTGACAGCTCTTGTGGACGTCTCCATCACCTTCCTGAAGGGGCGTATCCCAGCTGTCAGAGCTTTGAATGACAGGTCACCGTGTGCCATGTACTTCAGTCCGGCCGTACAAATGACCCTCTTCCCTTCTCTCGGCTTTCCCTCAACTCCCTCTTATGTCCATCTTTCCATTCTTCTCACCTCTTTCATAAGTATCTCTATTGTGTTGCTTATGTTTTTAGCCTTCAGTATTAAACGCGTGAAGAGCGCCGCTATGCCCCTCCTCATGGGCTGGCCCCGCATATCCAGACCCATCATCAAACGCTTGACTGCAAGCTAAATAAAATCTACCCACACACACACACATTCTGGTATAAAGAGGCCTATTGTCCGCAGGCTGCTTTTGTGAATGTGGAATTATCGCAGGGGATCCTCTAAACCATCTTAGAGCGACTGACAGCTTCATAGAGAGGGAGAGAAGGGGTGGAGGGGAGGGATGGATGGAGCTGGAGATCTGAAGCGGAGACTCCTAGGGGAGTTTAAGAGCTGCTGGCTGCAGTGAAACGGGACGACACGGGGCTACTTCCTGCTCGTCGTTAGGCTCCGGCATCTGCGTCCAGTTCCAAAGCTCCCGCTTCCCGCTGATGCCTCAGCACTTCCCTCGCAATCATAGGATTAACTAGGAGCTCTCTCAGAAAGAGTAACGAACCGTTCGTCTCACCCTAGTAACTAATTGTATCAGGTTGTCAACTGAATATGACAGATTTAACGTCTTTTCTTTTTGACATTCAGCTCTTGTTTCCATGACAGACAGATCCTGGTGTATAGGGATGTACTGCACATGAAAAATTTCAGGAATACTAAAAAATATGGCAATGTGGTGGACATAATTTATTCGTTTTCTCAACTGTCAAAGTGCATATATATACTCATATTAGAATGAATGAATGAATGAATTATTTATTCATTTCTAATCAAATAAATGCAGCCTTGGTGA
>SCHK01342366.1:0-12263 GCA_004124795.1 Poropuntius huangchuchieni
CACAAAAGTTTGATATGTTAGTTTTTACACACAAACATGCACAATATATACAACTGTTTTGTGCTTCTGTTAAAATTTAGCTAAAAAAAAAAATGATTTGAAACCTTGTACTAAGCTGTTTAATGGCTGTTTGTGGCATTTTTGTTTTGTTTTGTAGCCAATGTAAAATGACTTTAAAAAATATACCTAGCCTTAAAAATATTCACAAGAATTAACAGGCTCCAATATTATTTTCCAACTTATCTTCTTTTTGTCTTTTGCGATTAAAAATGTAAACGTGCTTCTCTGATTATTGAATTATGAGCTGACATCAGATAGACTGAAATGTGACACCTTTGAATCATATGTGAATTAATAACAGTCATCCTGCTGGGAAATGCACTGAGTCAGATCGAGTCATCTTTATTCTCTCTGTACAACCACAGCATCAGGAAAAAACTAGTCACTAAAAACTTTTAAGTTTTATATATCTAAATGCTATTAGTTTTTTAAAAGTATATTGTAACATGTTGCAACTTCTAATGGTCAGTTAGATTCTTCTTCTCACATTTATGCAAACATTTATGCTGTTTAAATTTTTTTTAGATAAAAATATTACCAACATGCAAAATTTACAAATATTTGCAGCCTATAAAATCACCATTATATAATTTTTAAGACTTATCTAAAGCAATATCACATATCATTTTTGTATCGTATCAACCACAAAATTGACATGAAGGTATGTTAATAAGGCAAGATAAGACTGACATGCTCTTAAAAATACAGCCATCACTTTTTTATTCGCCTCTCTAGCTACCTAATTTCAAAATAAAAGCATGAAATGTGAAATAATTCGCATTTTTTGCCAAAACATGATTAGGATGTAGAGGTTAAATGATAATGACCCTCCTGTTTTAACCTCTAGGCTGTTGTTAGCCCCAGTTACGCTTCCTGACATACGGAGGAAGGAGAAGGGGAATCATTGTAATGCCCAAGAAACAACACGTCACTTATCTTCCTCATGTAGTGGTGAAAACAGGCCTGTGTTTGAGAGCTCCGGTGGGCTCCAGGTTAATGACTCTGTGGAGCTTAGTAGCTGTTCAGGAGCCGACCCCATAGGAGGGCGAGTGGGGGGTGTCATTAGGGTGATCGCCCCTGGGCCGGAGAAAGTGACGTAGGCCGCTTGACTGCTAAGAGCATCAGTCACACATTGTCGAATTCTCAGTGTATGAAAGATTCCTTAGTACTGAACATTTGAAGCTAAAAGACCATGAGGTCTTTAATGACGAGCCAATCATAACATACCTAAGGGTTCACTTTTGGCTCCAGTGAATGACTCTGGAAAAGTGCATTAATTTGACATCTATGGATATTAACAAAGTGCTCTGTGGAAGCTTTAAGATGTCTGAAAGGACTTGTGTTTATTTAACAGGGCCCTCAGAAAATTGGCTATTGTAATGAGTCAGTCTCGTTCATGAAAGCTAACTTTTAGTTTGCCTGACAATGGCATTTATTCGTGCCAGAGCCGCAAGTTGTATTATGCATAGCAGTATTTTTGCTATAATATAGTCTCTAGATATTCTCCTTCATAACAGGTTGGATCCAGATGGGGGATTTTACTGCCAAACAGAAGAACAAAAGAGTTTCCCGGAGCAATATAGTGTTAAGTGATACAACATGAACCGCTTATTACATTTTCAGAATCTTTGTCTTGGGGACGTATTTTGTTTATCAGGAATAAGAAGTAGTCACTAATGTACCGATTCACTGAAAAAACAAAGCTTGAAGTAAATCAATAATACATTGATGTTATTAAAGGAATAATTTTGTCATCATTTACTCACCCTCATGCCGTTCTGTGGATCACAAATGGAGAACAGACAAATGTTATATTTTAAATGTTTTGTTTATACAATGAAAGTCAATGGGGTCCAAAGGTTAAGTCTAATCATTTGATTTTATATGTCACCATATTTAAACTCAAAACAATTTTCATTCAGGAATTGCATGTAAATTTTCAAATGAATTAAAAATATACTGCAAGTAACACATTGAATTAAACATGAATTTTTAAGTACAAAGTACATTTTTACAGTGTACACAAGTACATAACTTTTGGACCCCATTGACCTACACTGTATGAACAAAAACCACTGTGATATTCTTCAAATCTCTCTCTTGTGTGTGCGTGCGCGTGTGTGTGTGTGGAAGAAGAAAAAAGTTATATACATGTACAGTATATAGTTTGGAAAGGCATGGGGTTATGAAAATGTTAATATACTAGGTAAATATATATAATTATGGGACTATTTAAATGATTGTAGCTAAAAACCATAGTTTAGGTTCAGTCATACTAGATGTCTTCCATCCTTCCAGGATGTATTTCTTAAGCCCGTTTACGAATCAAATTGTTCTTATTCTTTTTCATCTAAGCATCCAGTAAACATCACTAAACATTAACAGGAAAGTTTGAAAGCAGAACAAAAACTGCTTTAACTTCCACGTTCTGTTTATCCGTCCTGCAAAAGACAAGTCTATTTATGGACAAGCAGATTGCACAAATAAACACTACTCTAGATGTGAAAACTCTGCCTTTATTATCCATGAAACACCACAATGGATTTGTGTACTTCTCGTGCAGCGTTCTGATTGCCTGTTTATTTTCGCAGCGGCCCTCCTGAGCCAGTGGATGCTGGGCCAACCACCGTGAGGTGCCAAGTCTCTCCAGCCATTTCCTGTGTGTGACATCATTGTGTATCCCCTAGCGGCAGCGTGATGCGTGTCTTGTCTGCTCCCTGGGTGGCGTGCGCTAAGTATTCCGTAAACACGGGGGTTCTGCGCTCTCTTTGTTGAATGAGTTTGAAAGGGGACTTTTGATGCTCTGTCACTCTTAATGCAACACTTGCACCACTAAGCCTAATGCAACCACACTGTAACTTAACTACCATCAGGCTGCAACAGTTGATCTTTGCTCATTACAGAAAGCTAAAAGATGACAGCTTTCACTGTGATACTGATAGTATTCTCCTAAAAAAGACCATTTTTCATTCTGGATTTCAGACTAGGCCATTTTGCGATAAAAAGGTAACGCAATAATGTGCCTTCCTAAATAAAGATACATTCAATTAAACAACAGCAAAACAACTACTAATTTAATATTTGCAAACAGAAATACGGCTGTTCTAACAAACCATGAACCATGAGGTTTGCTTTTAGGTATTATATATTTAAGTATTAAATATATATTTTGATTTCTCTTAGAGCAGGTGTGTGTAGTTTTTAGGTTCACGTTTTTTTTTTTTTAATTGACAACCAACATACAGTTTGATTGCTTTTATGATTCACTATCAGATTTTTGGCTCTTAAATTGTTATAGCAGTATATTGAAATTGAATTGTGTCGTCAATATCATAACTCACTTTGTTCGGATAGGAAATCGGATTTTAAGGGGTTTTAAGGTGAAGGCCTATAAAGTATCTGTTTTATATAACGCTAGCTCTACCCAGGAACAAGGCTTGACCTTAGCGTAACTGTAACCCTGCACCATCTCTAGATTATAACCCTTTTAATGTTACCCTCTACAGTAATGTCCCTGTGTCTAAAGAGCCCAAGCTTTTCATGTTGAAAATAAAGCATGTCAGATGGCATCTGGTTTTTCAAAAGCACTTTTATTTCTTTACAAATACAAGCATAATAATCACAATGTTTAATATCATTTTTCTTTTTTTTTTTAAAAGATGAATGGTTTGTTACTGTGACAATCATGCTGACTAACAAGTGTTGAAACATGTTAACGCTCTTTTTAAAATCAAAACATAAAATGTTAAAATCATAGAAACATAAAATGGATTGCAATAGCGAAAATTGAGGGAAGAAACTATTACATCTGGGAATAATTATTTTTAAAATTCCACCTGGGAAAACTGTATTAACAAAAACAAAACATGTTTCTGCACTGCCCACTTCCGCTAATTCACAGCCCACGCATGCACATAGTTTTTATTTTACCCTATGAAAGGTAGAGTACTGAAAGATGAAGTAGGCCTGTTATGGGCGCATCCAGTAAACAATCATTCGTGGCATCCATTTTCGATGGCTTTTCCGTGTGATTTTAAAACGGTTGCAGCTAGCCTACTTCTGCAAGTTGCACCTGTTTCCAGGAGCAGAAGATCTGCTTGTCGTTTTAGTGGAAAATTATTTTCCTTCATAAACTGAATTGCCAGCAGTTGTTGTATGAGCTGTAGCCTAAGCGAGCCAGCTGTGTAAATGAACAAGTGCTCGCTGTGACTTCCTCCTTCGCTTTTTTTCACGCAACATAAAGGTTCGCTTCACTTTTTATGTGTTTCAGACAAATCATTAATAGCCTATATTTTTAAAATGATTTTGATCATTTTTAGTATCGGTTTACACGCGACAAAGAAACACAATTCAAACACATTTCATAGATTTTTAAGAACTCTGGCAACCCACGACAATATTCGTAGAATTTTTTTTTTTTTGAGTAGGCTAATTAAGAGCTGAAATGCAACATTAATAAATGACCTAAGGGACCTGAAATGATCATAAATAATACGTATATAGTATTAAAAATACCAGTAAAAATAATTCTGCACAATATGGTTTGGGAAAGCTGATCAAACGGAGTTAACACTGACATCAGAGCGGCTTTACGAGTCAAAAATTATCATCAGGTCAAAATAAAAGTAAGCTGTGATTAAATGCGACACAACATCAGAATTATCTGAATCGTTAAATGTCATAATAGTACCGTTTAAACTATAGGTTATTATTTTTTTCCTAACCTAGACTACAAGTAGGCCACACACTCATTCCGGTTTCGACAGAACGTAAAAACAAACAAACAAACAAACGTTAAACATATGCACAATGATGTCGGAAAAGCAGCACCATCATGTACAGTACCTGTTAGAACAGCAATTCTACACGGCTTTCTTTATTTGGGAAACTCCCACGCGCGTTCTTCTCGACACTGGATCCCACGGGCCGTGATTTAGAGCAAAAAGCTTAAATTCACAGTATAGACCTCGAGTCTCCGAGGACAACCAGCGTCACTCCACGGGCTCTATCCCTTCAAGAAAAGCCAACGCTTTGTTTCTAAGATTTTCAGTATAGTCTATTTAAAGGCGGACCTCAACATCTGAACATCTGTTCAATTCACGTGACTCTAAAATGCTAACATCTGTTCAAAATAAGTTTCATTCGTGTGCCTCTAACATCCATCTGCCAAATGCCTTACAAGTGGAAATGAACTCCAACTTTGGTCCAGTTTTCTCCTGAAGTTCACTGGGATCTTTATGACGTTTATGTAAAAATAAAAGTGTTTAGCCTACTATTATTTAAACCAATATTAAAGCAATTAGAAAAGATGTACACAATCAATTATTCGTTAAAAAACTTGAAGTAATTTGTTTGTATGTCTCTCGAGGGGATTTTTATTTAAGTTAACATTACAGTTGCTCAGCATACAGGCCAGCTTCATCCACCCCACCTTCCCATGTCCTGCTGAAGGCAGCTTAAATTTCATAGACATCTGGGAATTCCGCACATGCCTCAAAACCCAATTACACACCTTCAAACGTGCACGTGCTTTTATTTCAAATATTCCGTGATTCCAAAATACTTTTCCAGACTTCGTATAAAAGCAATTGATGGTATACTACATATACGGTTCAATGCCAAATACAAACACAAGACAAAACGCATTTTAAGCTTTTGTTTATATAAATTATTTCATTTGATTTTATTTAGTGAACTGGATGTATTTACATTGCATTACACTTATTTTTAAAATGAATGAAACTGGACAATAGCAAAACAAACACACAAAACTACTGAGTAGCACTGTCTTTTTCCTCTGCACACAGTATTTTTGGAGCAGCCTCTGGATATACATCCATTGCAATCCCTAGGGATTTGACCCTGTGACGCACGTGTGCATTTGGGAAGCTTTAGCTGGATGAAAACGATATTTAGTGCAACTGTAAAAAAGGCTAAAAATGTTAGGGGTACATGCCATGAATACAAACCTATTTTCTGTCTCTAGAAGAACAGACATATTTTTGAACCTATAAAGTCCATAACTCCGGTTTAGAATGTCAGTCAGAAGTCAGAATTAGCCAGACCTATCGGAATAAAACTTGATATTTCATCACAATCATATGCAAGACTATTTTTAAATTATGCAGTTTCATCTATAATGCGTTTTAATGTGATAATAATGCACCATTTTCTGTTATAGTCTCCATTTTTCATACTGTGTTGTATGAATCAAAACAAAGTCTGTATTGCACTATTAAAAATAGGGACACGTTTTTTACTAAAATAGGCTAAAACAATGGCTTACTGTTTAGTTCAAAATGTATTGTTTTTGTCAACTTCATTGAACGTATTTTTGTCTCTGTATTAACCAACTCGTGTAATTATTTTTAAATATAACTATTAAAATAATTCTTCATAATAAGTCTAAACGAGTGGTAATAATGTGTATTTACTGTTTTACCATCTAAATGTTTCATTGTTTTCCCAAAATCGTACACACAAACGAAGTGAATAAATTTTGATACTAACGTGAAATATTTCTTAAAAGTCCTTCATCTTTATTACAGAAATACACATTTATTTACAAAAGTAGCAAAAAAATAAGAATGCATTTCGACACAGGATACATTTGCCTTCATTTCAAAAAGTGTCATCAATAAATAAATAGAATTGTACTAAAACTTTGTATTTTGCACAGGATTCGAACTAGAGGCTTCATTCCCCATCTTCTCATCGACAGTCCTCGTGATGCAATTTCACTTTCTCCAAGAAAGCTTTGCACAGCTGAGTCTTCAAAAAACAAAAATAGAAAAACATGCATATGCACACATTTCCAACATTCGTCGTCAATAAAAACACTCGCGAGGAAGTCCATATGCAGCGCACGCGCAGCAATTCGCTGTCCGTGGCCTTCTCTCGATAATAGCCATGACCTCTGTTGGAACATTTGCAGTTTTCCCCAAGATTATGAAGGAATCTAGCATTGTGTCGGCGCATCGGTCCTCGAGTTTTCCCAGCTCTTGGCTTTCACCTGCAAATAATAGCATGATTTAGGCGGGACAATGTTTGCTATTTACATTATTTACAGTGACCTATTTCTTTTGAGAGAAAAAAAATCATTGTAATCGATTGTGGAAACACTGTGCTACAGTAGGCCGTACTGGTAAACAATTCAGTTGCATTACATGCAATAGCTGTTCAACAACTTTTTAAGCTACATTTTGACCAAACGTAGCTAATTATTTATTCAGAATTATTACTGTATCTAAAGGGAGAGACAGTGCGTAAAAAAGCCATGCTGATAGTAAACAAATCCAGACGATCTGACGTACATGCAACATTTGTTGGCTTTCCAACTCGTGACTAAACGTGTAAAATGAAGTAACTGTTTTGAGAGATCTTACTCAAGTGTTTACAAAGACGAGGGATATTGTGAAAGCGTACCATTTGAAAACAAAAAAAAGTTTCCCTGCACACTAGTGAGATGCAGACATGGACCATGCGCCCTCCATCCTCCAAACCGAGAACGCGTAGCTCAAACGCTCATGAGCAACATAACTACAACTTGCCATCTTGGAGTCCAGCTCGTCACTCTGTAGAACCTGACAGAGAAAATCGATGTACCTGGCGGCGAGTTTTAGCGTCTGTATTTTGCTCAGTTTGTCGGAGGGTAAAGTGGGGATGATTTTGCGCAAAGCCGCGAACGCTTCGTTGAGCGACTGCGTCCTCTGTCGCTCGCGCACGTTCGCCATCACGCGCTGCGTCTGCAGCTCCTCAAAAGACTGAGGGCTGTTGCTGCTGTTGCTAGACTTTTTCCCCCTTTTCCCAAGGGTCGAGCTATCGGAATCCTCCCCGTTTTTCTTGCTCGACCGTCTTTTCCTTCCGCACCTCTTCGGTGGCCTGTCGGGCTCTCCGTCGCTGTTGCTGAGGCTGTCCGCGGGAGACACGGGGGAGCTGGAGGAGTCTCGCGCGGGCTCTTCGGGCATCTCGTTCAAGTCTGCTGAAAGCGCGTGCGAAGCAAGTCGCTATTCCCTCATGAGGGTGAAATACAATTCCAAGCGTGCGTTGCTTATTCTCGAGGAAATAACTAGGTATCCGGGATTCCGAGAAACTTTGAGTTGGGTTGAAAGGAAAAAGTTGGGGAGCTCTTATAGTCTGCTAAAGTGTTTGTGAGAAGAGAGACGATTGGCCAAGAAGGCTTAAGACGCGAGAAGGAGGGTGGGGGAAACTTTTCTTTTAAACTCGAGATATTTTCCTTGACAAGTCTGACAGTTCTTTGGTGAGCAGAAAAAAATAGCGATTGCATGCTCAACTAACTGAAAGGATTCGCTGTGCTTTGATTAGATTTTAAAACATTGTACAGTCAGTGCATTTTAGAATCAACTTATAACCTACTTAATTCGGTTATTGCTTATTTCATCACACGAACATATTCTTTTAGAACTTCACAATGACCACAACAACATTTAGTCTCTGAAACGAAAATGTAAAAAATAATAAATTCAAAAAAAGCCACTGAGAAATGTCAAAAAATTCTAATAACACATGCCTAAATCCAGGTTCAACTTGATTTGTGTTTAGAAATCAGTTAGGAATTATAAGTATGTCTGAAAATATCAGAGCTAATATTTTAGGAGTCAAATAAGTGGTTTTCAGACTCAGTAATTTACATGAATTATATATCACATAATTTATCTTGATTGTGACAGCCCTTCACTTGCAAAGAACCATTTGAAACCCAAACCAAGACATACAACCTAAACATGTCAAGCGTAAATGATCAGAATCTATGCACTTTTAACACATCAATAAAATACCGTCCACTGTAGCACTGCACAGATTTGTAATTTTATAGTTTTGTTTATATAAAGTGAACTGATAAACGTTCTCCACCAGGGGTCGTGATATTCTGGTTATAGTTTGTTCGTTCCATATTCGTAATACTAGAGTTACAACTGCTTGAATTTAACTGGCAGTTAACTGAATCAGATAATAACACAAATCCTTGAAATCCATCAGAAATCTGATCTGGAAGACTGGAATGTATCCAATATAACTTTTAACATTTACGGTTTACACTTATCCATTTGACCTAAGATAGACATTTTAGGGGCAGAACTATCTCAAGACAAAGAAGAAACAAAAACACCCATTTCCACCCTGTGATGCTTCATGTTTTTATCCAGGGACAACATTACAGAGCACAGCACACTATATCTGAAGGTCTTTTGAGCAACCAGAAGATAACCCTATAACACTTGGGCTTGCAGCCCTACCAAGGGGACATAAATTATCTTGGTAATGTCCAATATTCACCTCTTGCATAATTTAAAGTTCTTGCACAATTTGTGCAGCTAGGGCGGGGGATTGATAAACATGTTAGGGGATTTTGGTTCGGCTCAGTCCAATGTTTGTGCAGTCCTGTTTCAGCTCCCTGGGTCTCTTAAAAGACAAATCCTGGATTCACATTATACATCTAACACCACACACGTGGCATATAATCGATTTCCCTGTGCAGGACTGCTGAGTGAGTGAGGATTTTTACTCACACTAAGTATGTGATGATGATTCACGCTCTGACTCAAATATCGAGAAGTCCAAGAATCTGATATTTTACAGCTCCTCCCGCTGCACGGAGTGCAAGGACAGATCCAGCACTGCTCTAAAGCCAGAGCACATCATGAGGGCTCCAGTAACGGCATTATCATGTATTAACGGCACTGTGAAAAGAACAGTCTCTTTGAGACTTTACTCCTGTCAAGTGGTGAAACAAGCAAGCAGTGTTGTACTGCATGCCTACATGTATTACTAGATTGACTATTCTCATATTCACTACCACCTAATTTTTTCTTGAAGAAGAGACAAAATGCTGAAGGCTCATTAGCAGGTTCTGCTCGTGCATATCACTGTGTCTGGATTTCCTTGCAAGTTATTCTACCATCTTACATTGCATGCTACATTTGAAAGGATAAAATCAGAAAATCATAGATTAAAATACTAATTTCATTTTTTTTTTTCAGGTACTAGAGAACTGTTTGCTGGAGGGGGTTATCAGTTTATTCTCATTACATTCAGGCCCTCAAATGAACTAACGTCATGATGAGAGGCAGACTCCAGACATTATATCGGTCACTGATAGGACATGTCTGGCCCACAAAAGAGAAAGGATATGGGTGAAGATTAGAGAGGTGAGGATGAATATAGGCAGATCTAGCCTGTCTGGATCTGAGGACTGGACTATGAATGAGTGCTTTCAGTGAGGACGGCTGTGCTGGTCTGGATCTGACTGGATGAGCAAGAGAAGTGGCACATGGAGGTTTTGAGTTTGTATTCTTCTTGGTGGATTAATGAGACATGAGCCAACCAAGCAAACATCACTTACTGAAGAGCAGTTTAAAATATAATGTATAACATTACATGTTCAAAATATCAGGATGAAAAAGAGGCCAAGAGTGAAAAGAAACCAAGTGTTTTTAGTGTGATGCATATAGGCTGTTTCCTGCACAGCTTTGGAATTACCAGCACCACAACAAAAACATAATTTTAAAATAGATGCACTGCAAAATTTGCACTGCAGACTTGCCTCAGATTTTGGGTTAAGTATGGTATCCGGAAATCTGTGGGTTAGTAAAAATCGGGCCTAAAATCACGTAGCGCAAACCCAGCATTACTGGTACAAACTTATGCTAACAGCTATCAGATGGCTTTCATGTAATTGTTTCGAAAATGTGTATAGTGTGTGGCTTTAATTGTTTTATTATTTCATGTTTTATGTACTTGATTTACAACTAATTTCTCTTTCATACTGACTAGTTGTTCATAAACGTGTTCATTATCAACTTGTAGTTGTACTTGTAGCTACACAAAAACATTTTTTGTAATAAATGATATTTTCTAAGCATTATTTAGCATGACATTTATTGCATACATTGATTGTAGACATATTGTATACACCGTATACACATAAAGTATACACTGTTTACATAATCAAGTCATTTAAAGTTATTTCCCTTTTTATCAGTGCTAAAGTTTAGCATTTATTTAATGGAATTTCAGTAAAACTGATACATTTATACAATAAATCATGATCTCCCATGATCTCCTTTACGTTTTTAGATTAGACACTGTTCCATTGTTTTAATGTTCCTGGAGCCACTGAGTCGCTCCATACCAGTCCAAATCATTACTCAGTATGTCATGCCAGACCACCTACACACACACACGCACACACACGCACACACACACACACACACACACACACAAACTGTGTTGTTTTAGTTTTAAAAGCGACAACATTTTTTTTCACTTAAGTAAATGGCACAGTATCTGTGGCATAGTGACAACAACTGGCGATGCCAGTTATGTTGCCTATTTCCCTATACAATTCAGATTAGATTGAGTGAATTCAGGTTAATAACATAGTTCAATGATTCTGCTTTTCCTGATAGCATAGTTCCAAGAAACATTTGGAAATAGCATCTCGACCTGTGATTAGAAGTAAAGATTCTTTTCAGTATAACCAAGCTAACATACAGTACATTCCATATCTTTTTAAGTTTAAAATTTATATACTTTAGTGTGTTAATAATCAGCGTAATTGTGGAAGAGTTCACATGTACATAAATGCATAAGGAAAACATGGAGAAGGATGTAAGAGGGATAAATAATAGTGAAATACCCAGCTAACAATTTTAGGTTCCCAAAATGTTTTTATTTGGTTCCCAAAAAAATAACCAAACGGGAACATTAGGTGAACGTTCTGTGCTTGCTGGGTAGTTCTCAGATGCCATGTTTCGTATTTAGGAAAATGAACCAAATATACTGTATAGCCTATTACATATTTTTGCATGTAAATGTTTTCTGTTGTTTCCTGTAAATGAACTACAATCCTTTCACATTAATTGTGATCTTGAGTCAAATAATTAGATTAAGCTATGCATTAACGATAATGATGACGTGTTGAACCAACTTGGTTTAAATGATGTTACTACAGTCAGTAAACAGTCGCAACTAGGAACGGCAACGGCATTCTGACGTCATATTGCACATGCCCAACTTTAACTGCTACTTCGTGAGGTTCTACTGTTACCGTCTACTACGTGACAACAGCTGGTTTACCGTAGTTGTTACAACGTGACAGATTAGGTTGGTAAATGTTACACTGTTAAAAAAAACTGGTGTAAAAACGGCAGCTGTGGTTGCCAGAATTCTACCGTAAAAAA
>SCHK01342462.1:0-32513 GCA_004124795.1 Poropuntius huangchuchieni
TGTTTTAAATAAAAAATATATAACAACCCTAGTAAAAAAGTAATACATTTAAAATACCATTTTATATATATATCAATATTTATAAAATTTATTTCATACTTATTATATTTCAAATCTATTATTATATTTTCTGGCATATCACTTGATATTTATTTGGAGAACTACTTGTGCACAATGCACATTTTTTAATATTACGCCTAAAATGTGTATTAATGTCACTATTAACAAGGATTGTATAATCTCTGTATAATATCAGCCTTTAAATACAAGATATTTAAAGCGTACTTGCAATAGTTCTACTTTAGCATAATCAAACATACTTCAGTATATCTTTAGTTGGAGCTCAGCACCACTTCTGCACAATTAAAGTGTATTAAGTACAAAATTAGTTGTTCTAATTAATACCCGTTTAGTATACTAAAAGTAATGGCAGGGTGTTTTTCTTAAGCATATAAATAGGTAAAGGTATTTGTAGTATACTGAGCATGACATAAATGTATTTCAAATATATTTTAGAATATTTATTTTCACTATGGAAACAATTAACAATATTAATATTTTTAATACCATATATTAAAACAGATTAATAAATGCTGTAAAAATATAGTTCATGTTTTCTAATGCCATTTACTGACATCTTCCAAACGGGTTTCCCGTTCCTGCTAAGCTGTAGTGTATTGGTAGTATTGAAAGATAGTGTGGTGTGACTGCATACTAACCAGATCTATGGTCTTGGCTGTAGTTTTGGAATTGTCATCACACCAGGTTTCGCACCACAGCCACTCCTGAGGTAAGGACTTGATGGCTACTTGATGGATCATGTTGTTGGGAAGGTCCTGTTAGCATTAAACCACACAGAAAACATTCAAATTACATTTAAGTCTTCTCTAACGGTCAACATGTGTGATGCCAAGCACATACCTGGTCTAAGTTGGACAGACTGTTGGGATCTTGGCTTAAGGCTTGGTACTGTCCTCTGAGGCGATCTCCAGCTGCGATCTTTCGGAATTTCTTTAAGTCCACCACATATAATGCACTGGAGAAAAGGGGCCACGTTTATGAAATATTACACATACGTGACATTCTGTGTTTTCAACATTGTTGTGGTCTAACCTGATGTGGTATTTCCTGTGTCCAAGATGAGAAGCCCAGTAGCCAGTCTTCCAAAATCGGTAGCCTTCCATCTCTTTTCGGCTGTCGCAGAATGGTGTGTACCCATAGGGGGCGCCCTCTAGATCCAGATCTCTCAGCGCCTTCAAATCTGCTCTTACAATCTAAATAAAGTAATCCGGGTTATGTTTTGCAATTAGAAGGTATCACTATTTGCTAATGTGCTAACAGGATGAATTGTTGGAGAAGTGCCTGTGAATTCTCTTGGCTGCTATTTATTAAAAAAAAAAAAAATGTATTGTTAAATCAGATTCATATGTTAGAAATGGATGCATATCAACATGCAAAAACATAAACACACTATTTTTATTTCAAAGGAAATCTGCAGAAATGTGCAGCATACAACAGAGAGAACACTGTACAGAGTACTGTTTCCCACAATGCAACAAGCTTTACATGCCCAATCAGGCATGATTTACAGGATCTTTTTCTTGACTCATTTTGTGATCAGACTGGCAAAAATTAAGATTCACCCAAAAATGAAAATTACGTTATCATTTACCCGCCTGCATTTAACATGAAAAATCCAATGCCACTTGCTGAATTTAACCTGTATTGAAATCATGTTTGTTGTTAAATGTACAAATATGCTAGTATTTCATTCAGAAGCACTGTTTTTCTCATGGTCACCTGATCAGCATCTACAAAGATGATCTTGTCCACAGCCAGGGGAAAAAGCACATCCAGGAAAAGGATCTTATAACCCCAGATGATACGTTGCTTTTCTGTCTGCTGGTGAAGCCAGCGGGGCCACTTATACTGGACCAGCTCATACTGGAAACCATAAGCCTTTGCCATGTGAGAGATGGTGTCCTGTACACACACACACACAAGCAGAAAGGGATAAACTACAGGGGACGACACACTATATTTGGTACAGTGCACCTAATAACACATTCATTGATAACTTCCCCCCCATTTTCATTGCTAAGATTATGAAAAAGCATTAATTTAATCTTTAATGTCGGAGCATCCCTTGCATAGCATGACTAAGGTAGGCATAAATGTATTAGTATTGCAATTTTACAGTTTTATTATTAGATTATTTTTCTTAAATATATGATTTTTAAATTCTACAGTGAAATATTTTATTTTTGTAATATTATTACTATTATTTTATAATCACATTGACATATAAATCACAAAATGTTGTGTAGCCTTAAAAATAAGCATTAACAAAACAAAAAACTATTTTAATTAATTATAATTTTACCAGAAAATAGCAATTTGATTTTTTACACAAATTGTGTAGCCCCTATATTAAAAGATGTATAATTAAAACTGAAATCGGACATCACACTGAGAGCAAAGCATCACAAAACAAAACGTACATATCTCACAAATAAAAAATAAGTTTAAATAAATTAATAAAAAAAATCTGATGCCATAAACTGTGTCAAGTCAGTCAAAACCAACATTAAAAATGTTGTTTAAAAAAAAACAAAAAAAAAACCTGTGTACCCTGACTCTCAAAAATAACCTCAGCCAGGCAAATTGGAAATAGTCATTTCAGCCAGCTCTTGCTCTTGCTATGTTTGTGTACAAAATGCTTCAGTCAGTCAGTGAATGGCTGGGTGAGCACCAAGAGCATGCTGGGAATGACAGCAATCTTACCTTAAATGAGGGGGAGAGGTAGTTTTTGAGGAACCAGAATTTGACAGGGGTTTTGGTGTGTTGAAGGACAGAGAGCATCATTATTCTATAAGTGGAAAAACAGGAAGTAGAAATACATAAGGAGTTGAAGATGACACTGACATGAGCGCGTTCATACAAGTGGTGGTCCTACCTCAGGAAGCGCTCATATAAATGTCCAGAGGCCACTGAGAAAATATTGAGAACATCTTTCTTCTTGTCATCCTCATCCACACTCGGGCCACCGGCAAAGCTGCAAGACACCCAAAAAAACACACACTTTTCTAAAAAAAAACAAAAAAACCCTCAAGCAACAGGGATATAGCTATGCTTATCTGTCATAACTGGACTATTTGCCGATTATGAAAGCTGAATTTTCAGCAGTCATTACTCTGGTCTTCACTGTCACATGATCATTTTGAAATCATTCTAATATTCTGATTTGCTGCTCAAGAAACATTTTATTATTTGCAAACTTGAAAAAATTAGCAGATTGTGCTGCTTAATATTTTTGTGGAAACTGTGATACACTTTAAGGATTCTTTTAAATAGTTCAAAAGAACAGCATTTTTTAAATAGATTTTTTTAAATTAAATTATTTAACAAAATATGAAACCAAATGGATCTTCAAGTAAATCATACTATACCATTCTAGTTGTTGGTTCAGCCTAATAGGTTTATTTTATTTAATTTTATTTCATGTCGACAAAGAATGCTGCATGTATGTTCTGAGGTCGTTCAGAGATTTCTGAAGATCTCAACCTCCATCATTACCACAAAACAAAACCAAGTGCCATCTGTAGCTTTCCACAACCACCCTAGCCAAGATCTCACCTACTGCTGCCTCGGCACAGATATTCACATTAGAGCATTTTTTTAAATAGCAAGCATCACACCTTTGGAACATTTTGGTCTCCTGTTTCCCAGCTACATACTTCCCAAGAAAAAAAAAGGCGAGATGAGGTTTATTTAATAATGTGGAACGGAGGTGATGTAACACTGCTGAGACAAGGTGGAAACAACCAAGCAAACTATTTCTAAATGTGAGGAACGATGTGTAAAAATCAAGCTGAGGGGAAACTCTGTGAAAAAGATAAATCAGATTACTAACTGAAATTCTGCTGTGTCACTTAATAACGCAAGAAAAAGTGAGTAAGAGGAAAAAAAGTGAAAAAAGTAGAGATCAGGTTCCCTACCTTTTCTCCAAAGAACTCCACACACTTCTCAAAGACAGCAATGAGCAAAAGAGACAGATCACAAAATGTAATAAACAGAGCTGTTAATTAAAATGCAAGCCCTCTGCATTTTAATATGCAAAATATACACTACTGTTCAAAAGTCTGGGGTCTTTTATAAACTTTTATACAGACACATATACTGTTAGAAATGATTTTATTTTAAATAAAAGCTGTTCTTTTGAACTTTCTATTCGTCAAAGAATCCTGAAAATGTATCACAGTTTTCAAAAGTATCATGTGACATTGAAGCCTGGAGTAACGGATGTTGAAATTTGAGCTTTTGCTATGATGCATTTTACATATGCGTTAAAATACAAAACACTTATTTTAAATTGGAATAATATTTTACAACAGTACAGCTTTACTGTATTTTGATCAAATAAATGCAGCTTAGATGAACATAAGAGGTTTCTTTCAAAAACATGTAAACAATTTTACAACCCCCAAACGTTTGAATGGTAGTGTGTGTGTTTACATAGAGACAAACAGTCATAAACAGGCCTAACCAGGATCTGCATATCTTTTTTTTCACACTGGTTATAGAGACTCTTGCAGAACTTGATGAATGAGTCTGTTATCAAACTATCCAAAAATTAAAAAAATTAAAAGGTATTGTTAAACTTTGGACTTTCACATTCCGTAGAAATCTGTAGATTCTACACAGACCCAGCCATAACAAAGATCTTGCAGTCTGTTTTTCTGTGATACATTTGTGATTATTTAGAAATTTAAAGTGTTGTTCCCCTCTAGCTTTTTAAGAAGTGATCCAAGATGTGATTAGTGCATAAAAAGAAATCAGACTCACCTGGTTATGGAATCCCACAAGCCTTTGGATTCGGTTCCTTCACTTAGAAGATCCTCATTGAGTTTGTCAGGCTTTTTCTGGACCTAATATTTGAACAGATGTTACTTTTTCCATTGGTCCCATCAGCTGGTGTTTTATATAGAGACAAGGTCTGTAAATGCTTGTTAGCATAATACATTTTGAATACTATAATAACAAACTTACTCTAACTTTGATGATCTTGCTGTGGAAGCTGTTGAGCACCACAATGACATCACCAGCATCAACAGGAGAGTCAGTGCCATCATGCCTAAAACATACACACACAACACTATATGAGCACAAATATACTATATCTGCACTTCCTGAAGGAAATATCAGTGCTTACAATTCAGCAAACGAAGCATGTTAAAAGTTACAGACCTGTAACTCTAAATACACAAGGCTTACTTTATCTACAAAAGTTTGAATGGTGTCTATAGGTTTTTCAGTTGAATTAGAAACAAAACAATAACGATTAAAGGATATATATATAGAACAACAAGAACAACACAGAGGAGAAAACAATGAACAAAACAAAAATGACAACAAAGAACAAGGACAAAAGAATGAATATGATTAAGAAAAACAACAAAAAAAGGGCAAGAACAAGAAGAGGAGGGACGTGAAGAACGATAAGAACAACAAGGATGAAAAACGATGAAGAACAGCTACTAAATAATTTGAGGAATATCAACAGTGCTGCCTTGCAATCACTGTAATTGCTCTGATTCCTCACAATTCAATACTGGATTTATTTTGAGCCTTCCTTTTGTCAAGTTGTTCATGTCTCAGAAAGAAGTTGTGATGACATGAAAGCATAATAAATGTCCAGTGATACAGGACACAGAGTGCCATTAGTTCCGGCATCATAAATTAAACTCTGGATCCATTAGGCTGCACTTCCTCAGAACAGGATATCAGTGAATTGCACACTGACAAAACACTGCTTTTCCATTCATTTAGCAGTCAGCAGTGTGTGTGTGTCTGGGAGATACTTTCTTTTCTCTCTCACAAGGTTTTGTTTTGTGCCAGACCTCAGACTGTATGAATAATCACACCAGCAGTGTGAAAAATGACACTGCGCTCTAACTTTAACCTACATGAATGGAGTATAAATTTTACTGTCTTCCATAATTCTCGAAGAAACCACAACTGTGTTTCCTTAAAGAACTGCTAAAATGTGCACAATCAGAAGGAATAAAAATTGATGACAAGCATTTTAGAAAGTTTTGATGTGGACTATTAGTTTGAGTGTGGCCGTTTCTTTTTGTCCTTTATTTTGGAATTTGGATGGTATCTGTATTCCTCGTACAGCCTATCACCAGCAGACCCAAGAAGACAGGTTTGACTCCCAGAGAATGCATGCGCTGATAAAATCCATAAATTTAAAGGATTTTAAATCAATGTGGAAACAAGATATGCCAAATGTAACCGAACTTCGGGGTCAGTAAGATTTTTTTTTTTTTTTGAAAGAAATTAATATATCCAGCAAGGATGCAATAACTTGATAAAAAGTGACAGTAAAATACTTTTTTTTATTTTTTTTTTTTTACTTTTTTTACTTTTGAACTTTATATTCATTAAACATTATTACCCATACTGAAAATCGAGGCAAAAATCTGGGCAAAAGCAAATTCATTACAGCTTTTAAAATGATTTCCGTGACACCGAACACTGAAAACTTATCTTTACCACAAAAGAAAAAAAAAAAAATACATACTACAATTTAAAATAGCTCTTTTAAATACAAAGTTCTGGTATGAAACTCTAGATGGTGCTCACTGCTCAACATTCAAAAACTTGGCCAATGCTTGTGGTAGCAGCTGCAGTGCACTTCAGAAACCCTTCACCTTCCCCAGTTCCACCTGTATAGTGCTACGGGGTTATTGTGTATGCTATGGGGGTTATTGATATGTGTTACATGTGCAGCAACTGTATTTCTTTCATGATCACAGCAGCATGTTGTGGACATGCAGCTCTTCCGCCAAGACCAAATAGTATGTAAAAGTACAGTAAATCTGTGAAGACAAAAAAATAAATAAATAAATCTCACGCTTGTATCTGATAGATGTCCTCTGAGCGGCCATCACGCAGCCTCAGGATCCAGGCACCGGGGTTGGCCTTCAACTGGAAATAGCCCTGTGAAATGCAGTGGGTTAGCTTTTGCTTTTGTGTTCCACAGAAGAACATCAGTCATACAGGTTTGGAATGACATGAAGGTGAGAGAAAGATGAGAGAAATCTCATTTTGGGTCCATGTAACTCTTACTAAACTAGGAAGATTCCTAGTACAACAAATACAACATATATTCAGGAAAACGCAAAGAAGAGAGAATAAACTCACCAGGTTGGCCATGACAATGGTGTCATGCATGAGAGGTTCCTGTCTCATGCCCAGTGTAAACTGAAGTCCTCTGGGAGGCTGACCTGTGGACAGGTCAAAACAGTGGCCCTCCAACAGCAGATACTCAAGCTCATACTCTGCATTGACTACACCGCTGACCTGACAATACAGCAGGAGAAGACTCATTTATCCATCCAGATCCATCATACTGACACTAAACATCTTTTTCTTGGAGATTCTGGTTGATCAAGACAATGCAATCAATTACACGTAACAAAGTTTGTTAAAACTTAGTGAAACATGAACCAGACCATGAACTATATATCATAAAAATGTGAACATTTTACAGCATTATTGCAGCAACTGTGCAGTCTGAACTACAAAAAACTTATCACGTGCACTACTCAGCATTGGTAAATGTATAAATACTGCATTTAGAGTTAGAATTCATACCTCCTGTAGGTGGATGTTGTCTAAATCATATGGACTCCTGACCGCCTCTACCATCCAGCTCTCTGGGGTGATCATATTAAGAGTGAGCAGAGGGGATTCTGGGATTTCAGTAAAGCGGGCCATAGGGCCAGGGGAAAGGGAGTTGTTGCCAAAGAATGAAACATCTGGCTCCAAAACATATCGATAAAAGCTGCCAGAAAGACAAAGGTAAATGTATAATACATCAATCTTATAAATTAAACTGGTGGTCTGTTATAATTTGTAAACAGCTAGAAATTCAATGATAAAATATTTACAGTATACTTTTAAATCTGACTTTAACTTTTTTGGGGGAATAAACCAAGTATGATTAGTTATTATCTAATTTTTTCCCTTTATTTTTATTATTGAATTTCAGGAAAATTATTTACATGATGTTAAAGAAAGAGAGGAAAAAAATAAATAAATACACAAGAGATATACATTCAGATTTTGAGGTAAGTATAGTTTAACAAATTGAGAGTTTACTTCACTTATTTCATCCAATATTATTAATACGAACTAAAAAAAGTTTTTTTTCCCTGCAGCATGAGATCACAATTTCTCTAAGTTTCATGTCAATTTCTATGAAATGCAGGTGTCTTAAATCAGTGCAGCTGTGCTAAAATATTTCACCACATCTTTTTTTATACATCAGCTAAGGGGTAGTCGGTTCACAGACAATATAAAACTCACAGATCAGGGGCTATCAAACTCCAAAATGAGCTTCTAAACTGTTGCATTAGTCCTTATAGGTAATCTGCAGATTATTAAAAAAATTTGCTTGGTATTGAAAATATTATTTCCCCACAAGATTCTGCATTCGGACTTCACGTTAACCATTTTAACCACTGAACTCTGTTAAAAAACAAAAAAACAAGATTATACCTGCAGAACAGCACTAGCTGCTATATGAGTGTGTGTGTGTGTGTGTGTGTGCGCGCACATGCGAATCCCTCGACCCTCTCAGAGCTGAAGTTTAATTAAGCTTTTGCTCTCACCTCTTCAGGGGCATCTCAGACAGCTTGGCTCGACAGTTCATGAACACCTGCACTTTCATATTGACCACTTGACCAAGCACCTGCAGCACACACAGAGGAGAAGGCCTGGTTATTAACCACTCACACACTCACAAACAACAGGATTCAGGAGGGAAGGCTTCATAGGACCGCATACAGATGAGCCAAGTGCTCTCATTTCACGTTCTACATCTATATAAAAAAAAGTTCTTTAAAGATCCACAGACCATAATAAAATAATGAAACAAATAGGAAGTTGGACATTAAGAATGATTTTGGAAGCCTCTGCAATGACGAAGCACATTGTCTCTCAGCTGAATCACAGCACAAACAAGGCCTGAGGAACAATAAGCACTTGGATGTGACCAAAGTCATACGTACAACTAATAAAGGAGCCAACTTCTGTGCATCTCTGGTGAGAGGATCCACGATGGCAACCACATCATAGAACACCTCATCTTCCCGCTGTGCCAGCTGAAGAACGCTGTTAAAAGACACATCTGGTCAGCTTGATTCATTGGTAGTGTTGCATTAATGAGAAAAACCGAAGTAGAGGCTTTTAACATACTGATAATGCGAATGGACTACTTCAGTGTCACAAGTAGCTGTGAATATGCATAAATAATAAGAGGAGCTGATCATAGCCATGCAAACCCAGTTGAGTGGCAGGGGTTTATATTTGAATATGCAGCTGACTCACACTTTCACTGAGTGAGTTGTCTGACCAATTTGTGATGTAGTTTCAGACCCATTTATGAACCGGTTAGAGTGATTAATTGAAAATAACCGACTCAAAGCATACATTTACAAAGCAGACATCATCTCTGAGACACTTATGCAACCATGCTATTTTCTATGGTCTGCAATCACAAAAACAGCAAAAGGGTCTGGTGAAATGCATTGGGGTGAAAGTATTTATTTATTTTTTTTAAATACGGACACTCTTAGTACTGCACCTGTGTTTGTCCTTTAGAAATTTGACGTCTTTTCTGGCCTCTCCTTTAGATGATGCAGTGAGGAGAGCGTCTACTTTCATGATTAGATCACTGGCCCTGTGAAGAGCAATAACAGGTTTCATTTTTCCTCTCACAAACAAATAATATTACATCTACAGTCATATCGGCTTGGGGTGACAAGCAAAAACATATCATACTTTTGGGCATTCAAGTTCATCTGCTTGATCTTAGATTTAGTCTTTTCTGCTGAAGTGCGAAGTGTGATCTTTTCTAGCAGATGGAAATCTTCCACACTGAACTCTTCTTCCTCATCCAGTAGGCTCAGGATCTAGTGAAGACATTTATCTCATTGTTAGTCAGAAGTGAAGTTCGGGAGATGGCACGGGTCTGAAGTGTCAGAGCATGTGTGCTTAACATTGTACAGCGGTTCAAACTTTTACACCCAGAACCCTTAAAAAAAAACAAAAAAAAAACAAATCCACATGAGAGAGAGAGTCATTTATATGCATGTCCAAGGCAGAACATTTTTAATGCTAATCAAAGCAAGGCCGACTGCCAGACTGTCGCTCTGGCTTTTAATATCAATTTTTTTTTATTTTTTTTTTTTATCCAGAATGTACTCCCGAGTTTTTTTTTTAAACACAGAATATGAAAGTTAACCAGCTTTTCATTTCTTGCTAATTTTGTTTTGCATCTCTTCGTTTACATTTGGCTAGCGGACCATGTCATCTGCAGAGCAAAACCCTTAATGGTTAGACTGTAGCTAAAAAAAAAATTAATGGAAAATCTCTCTCATGCCTCAAAAGTGAGTTCTTGTATGTCTTGTATGTAGTTTTTGTATGTACGGATTACTTGGTTTTTTACTGACATTTGGTGAACATTTCAAGTCAACAGCACTTTTAGAAATATGTACTGCAGCAGTATATAATTTTAAAGATAACTGTATATAATGAATATCAAAATATGGGCAAAATAATAGCTGTTTTTTAGACAGTCATAATGATTTTGTAACTGATATATTAACTGATTATTTTGCCCATATATAAAGTTACAACAACCATTGTGTCTGTATTAGAAAATGTCTATTTAACCCATTTTTTAATATTTATAAAAAAAATTATATACAAAATAATTGTGCCTATATTAGAAATGTCTATTATTTTGCTAATATTTGAATATTTATTTATAACTTAATAAATGTATTATTCTATTAATAAATAAAAATATAAAACATTACATGTTATATAAATATACTTAAAAATGTTATAAAAATATTTAAACATATATTTTAGCCCTGTTTTATATGAATTATCTTATAAACCCAAAGAAAATAGTGGAAGTTATGCAACCATAGCTTTTTTTAGGATAAAACCAAATTCTGGGGATCACTTTGTTGTTTTGGAGAATGATGGGATGTCATTGCGGTTTCAGGCTGCAGCCCATTTTGTGGTTGTCTGTCAACAAAGACTCTGCTGAAAAAGCACAGCTTTATGACAGTACGGCGGTTCCATGTAACCTGCGACCCCTGTAGCAGAGGATGCTGAGTGGACGCTGGTGAATTAACGCCAGGCTTCATCTCTCTCCTCCTCTCCTCACAGGTTAGGACAGGCCAAGCAAACTGTTAAATACTGAGTCAACAAAACGAGCGGTCCCATCTGAGGGACTAACTGGTGAGACCTTAGAGTTCAGACTATTTATCATCCAGATCAGCGGTCCGTACCACAGGTCATTAGGTTATAAATGATTTCATAACTCCCATGGAAATTTTCTTTAGTTGTCCATAGGAGGAGGGGTTGTTTGTGAATCTCACCCTGCCGTTGCTGACTACAGCTCTCTGTCCGGCTTTCAGCTTCAGAACTTCCTTACAGTACTTCTGCTGGCTGTGCAGGAAGTCCACCTCCATCGTGTTGAACAACTTCTCAAAAGCATCATGGTCCATACCCTAAAGGAGACAAAACACATATTTAACACTTAAATACCTGCAACATAATTAATTACTACTGGGAAGAAAAAAAAAAAAAAATCAGCAGCTACTAGCATGCTTCAGTCTTTGATATCACATGATCTTCTAGATCATTGGAACACATGCTAATTTGTTGCTCTAGAAACATTTCTTATTATTACCAATATTGAAAACAGCTATGTACCTACTATATGTATATATAATATATACCGAATCTTTAATGACACAAAGAATAATTTTTCTTCTAAATAAATTTCGCACTGAAGATATAGTGGGTGAAATCTTGTGCGTTGAAGTGTAGTAAAAATGTAAAAAGAACAAATCGATCAGCTCATTAGTTTGTTTTTTGATTACACTGCAATGAGAAAATAGTCAATCAATGAGTTATTGACAACTAAAGGGGGCACATTTGTGCAAGTGAAGTCATTAGAGTATTTTGAGAGGAGTATTAAATTATCTAGACCTATGAAAAATGTGTTGCCATTGGAGACCGTGTAGCGCTAATCAATCATTAAACATTTTCATTTATCAGACTTGTAATGAAAAAATGGCTTCAGTGCCGATAACAAATCTCGGGTGTATGAGCTATGCAGAGTCAGATTATTAGTGATTCCAGCATTTGGCCCTTATGAAAAGGAATGAAATGCTAATATCAGCACAACACCTCTCCCTGCCATCCAATAATAGAGCCATTACAGGTCCCAGACACGAGCTCTCAGGGAACCAAGAATCTCTCTCTGCAACAATTTTCAGCTAATAAAACTCACTTTCTCTTATCGTATATGTTATGATGGAAATAAACAGAAGCAGCAGGACAACATAATAACAAGAGGACAGAAAGAAGCAAAATAAAGCTTTCCATGTGTCTTACAGACCAATCCGATTTTCTGAGAGTTGCAATACTCTGTCAATAAGACCCTAGATTACAGTTGCGGTTGTAGGAGGTACAGGGCAGCCATTCCCAGAAATGTTGTTTGTGTGAAAGTCTAAGAAAATTACATGTGGTTGAGTGGTTTTCATTGGATGTGGTGATGAGGTGAAGGCACACCATGGAAAAGAAGAGAGGCCCTGCTTATGTCATTTCATGGTGATGACAGGAGGAAGCTATAAAAAATTGTATTTGATGTTGTGCTTTTGAAGACATAAGCCTTCTAGACTGCAAGTGGGAGGACAAAAGCTATTATGTTTTAAGAAAACACATTAAATGAAAGCAAAACATCATAAAAGGCAGTGCATTACATTGATTTTAACAATTAAAAGGGCTGAAACTATGTAAAAGATTAATTTATATAACAGCTAATAATGCACCATATATCTGTATTATATTGGTTACTGCACAATATTTAAGATTAAATGTTTTACTTTAATCAGTATATAATAGAATGGATATTGTATGTATGGGGGTGTTACTAATAATTTGATAACACTGTTAAAAGTAAAATTAATATCCATCTTTTATACTGTACATTATAAGGTTGTGATGTCTAAATTCACTCGTAGTACTTGCAACAATGTAGAATTGTAATATTAGCCATGTTTATTGGCTTTTCCGTATCGACCAGAAGTCTAATATCAGTGCACCCCTAATCATAGTTGTATAAAATGTTCTTGCTGTAAAATCTAGTTGGATCTTGAGGTCATTCATCTGCATCAATATAATTTTACAATAATCTTGCAGCCATAAAAAGCCAACATGGAATTAACAATCTGTATTTCTGTAATATACTTTCTCTTCTTTCAAATGAGACTGAAAGGAGAAGACGACGACGACACATTTCCAGCAACTTAACTCGAGTGACATAAATTAAAAAGGAAAAAGAAAAAAAAAAAGACAGACAGACTAGAAAAGAACAGGTGTGTTAAGATAAATCCAAGTCAAAATGCTCTACACATAATTCCACATTACCCAGACACAGTATTTCACACTCCACTGACCTGTTTAAGTAAGTGCTTAATCTTGGTGCCTTGTTTGAAGAGCGCCACATTTTCTTCTTTGAGGAGTTTTAGGGTGAAGTCGAGCGTGTTCTTGCTGCTTTGGGTGAGGAAAGAAGCCCAGACGGCTCTGTACAGAGCGCTGTTGTCCTCTGTGGGCTTTCCACTGGGGTTATTGATCACCCCGACTCGACAATTGGAGCTGCTGGATTTCTGCAAACAAACATTGGGTTAGAGACTCTCAAAAAGGCGACCACAGCAAACCAGTAACATTAACCATGCGATTATGATTTTTTTTTTTTTTTATTATTTGGGTGAGTTTACTTAAGAAAATGAAATACTGATCATCATACAGAGATTTTGGGAGGATGAATCGTGATATTAGTAATGTTACTTGTATGTTAAACAAAAAACAAAACAAAACATAAGAATAGATTTAACTCAATGAAACATTTAGGAGCTAACTGGATCATTTTCGTTTTTTTTTTTTTTTACAATAATATTGAAATTTTTTAAAATGCATTCTTAAAAACATTCAAAACTGATAACATATTTAATCTGCATTGTACTTTATATATATATCATTTGGATCATTAACTCTGGATTTTGTTCATTAACCAACACCAGGAGAATGCTTTCAAAGATGAATTGCTCTCAGATTAATTACTAAGATGCACATGTGCCTCTGCTCTCTGAAGATGCGATTCCTGTGGATACAACTAATTGGAAATAAAAACTGCAGTAGTTTACCATATGTTTCAAAGCGTTCCGGAGCAACTGCCTCCCAGAGGGCTGTTCAATATCTGCTACAATCCACACGGTCACTCCGTATAACACCTCATCTGCTACAGAAGTAAAAAAAAATGTTACTTAAGAATAATGCTTTTTAGAAAAGCACAGCTTGAACAAGTTTTTAGCTAAGAAGTCTACATGTACTGTGTGTTAAATTATTGACAGTAACATTAAACCAACAATGTAATGTTAATAATCATGTTATACTAGCAGTATTGGCAGTGCACTGTCAAACACTTAATTTATGGCAGCTACTAAAATATAAAACCCTCAAAAATATAAATTAAAAAGTCATGACTCACCATCTCGCGTGAAATACTTCATTCTCTTAGAGACAACTGCTGTTTTGTCTTTGGAGTCCAAGTATGAGAACATAGTTGTGTCATCCCAGTCATCCGCAACTATTTGTTAAATTATAACAGAAATTATTAAGACGGTTAATAATGAACATTGTAAAGGTATGGGTAATGATATGTGACGTGACAAAATTATTGTGAAGGAGACTGCAGAGTGTGACTGTGACAGTGATAATGATATGGTGAGATGACAGATCAATATTGATGAACAGGTGATCAATTAAAAGGCTACCTGGTGAGGAAGTGAAATCCAGATATCGCCTCTCAGAGCTTAGAATGAGAGGGTTGATACGGGGAACTACATTGGCCTGCTCCATTAAAAAGTCCACCACATCGACACTCTCAGTGATCTGACCCTGTATACGACAGGAAACGCCTTAGAACTTGCAAACCAACCACATTTAAAGGATTACAGTCAACAAATCACATAACATAGATGTATGTGTGACAAAAATAAAATGGTCAAACCAATGAATTTGAAGACACACAGTAAGAGAGATAAAGCCAAAAAAGGTACCCCACCATAAAGACAGCTCTCTGGAAGAAGTTGGTAGTTTCCATGATTTTCTGCAGAAGAACCGTCTCTAGTTCTTCTGGGTCCATCTCCTCACTACTGAGTGGAACACCATTGAACAGACCTACTGGTAAAGCACCTAAACCACTCTTTCTGTAAAACCCTCCTCCGGCCTGAAAAAAACCAACATCATACTAAACACTCATAAAGGCAGTGACATCAATGTCTTATGTCAATGATTGCCTAGGAAAGTTCAAGAAGTAGTGGTTTATATTTACCAATGCTATGAAAATCATCTGTGACTGCCATTTTTAAGTTGTATTTCAATTATAAAGATGTAATGTGCACTGAAAATATTTTGTATGCAATTCTCTGCACATTAAACTTGGGAATTTTAACAGGAAACATAGATAAACTGACAGTTTAAACTGACATTTTTTGTCATCATAAAGCACATAACACTGTAATAGCATTACCTTTCTGTTGTCATCATAGCTTGAGTCCACTCCAAGAATTCTGGCAGCATTTGCTTTTGGAAATTTCTTTTTCAGATATGCAGTAACTGTATCCACAGAGAGAGTCTCTCCAATTTCCACCCTGTTATATATCTGTATGTCACAAAAAAAAACACAAAACGCTAGAATTTAATGAACAAAATAGAACATTATGTTCACAAAAGTCATCTTTGGATATCCCTCCTTCCTCGTCCATAAAATGAATGTCTTGAACAAAAGAATGTGTACATTATAACTAACAATATCTGCACAGTATAAACCAGGCCTTCAAATATCACACCTAATGTGAAGGAGAAGCCTAAAGTAACATTAAAGTCATTTTGATTTAAAAGAGAGTCAGAGCAACCGCAAAGATACTCACCGACACCATGGACGTAAAAGCCTGTGCTTCGTCATACTCCTCTGAGATGTAGTTTAACAGCCTAAAGAGAGCAACACCTGCATCCAAATACCCATCCACTTTATCATCTGCACTGACAACCAGCACAAACCCAATCCTAAGAGACACGGAAACATAAATGCATATCAAATCTGGCATAGAATCTGACCAACAATAAAATTATCAATGATGCTGCTCATGATAATAAAATTACAAAAATACACGGTTACCAAACAGATAAAAATGGACATGAAATATTGATTTGAGTTGAAATTATACGTAAGAAACCATCAAGTGATATGAAAATAGCAAAGCTCTGTAAGGAATTTCTATGACAAAGGCCCATTATACAGTTCAGCAGTCATTATTCAAAAGCTAACAATCAGAATCACATACTTCAGCACAAGTCAAATAGCTGAAAAAATGTTACGGCTCAAGTAAAATGTATTAAATGCTATTGTGGAGTGCACATACCTGAGTGGAATGTTATGTTTGTAAAATAGTTCTGCTAATTTCACCAGCTCAACGGTCTCTTCTTGTATTGGGTCAAGAAACAGAACCTGCAAACAACAAATAAAACCATTTTTCATTCTTTCAAAAATTAGAATTAGAATGAAATTCACACAAGCAGCAGTGCTAAAAAAGGGGGCATCAGGGGATAAACATCCCTGCATGAACCTGCACACACAGCTAGATTTCAGCTTAGACTATAATCAACTCACAGGCAAGCCAACTCACCAGGTTATAGAAGTTACGGCGTATTTGTCGAATAACTCCAGGAAATGTTGCTCTGAGAAGCTCCTGGACACTTGAGGGCCAGTGACGATACATGGAGTCCTTCTCAATATCATTAGCCCACTAGACAATGACAGACATTTGATACATTGTGAAAGCCTTTATGTGAGCAGTGAACACCCACTGCATCTGCAGCTTGGGTTCCAGAAGTATCTTATCCATTTTATTTCAGCATTAGCAAAACTAAAATAAATTGTGACATTTGATTGAAACGGCATCTAAGAAGCTTACGGCAGGTCAGTCTTAAAAGATTCATATACTGTATACATGAATCAGTTAGTACTCAAACTAATTTCTCTATGTAGACTTAAAATACAGTATTTTACTACCAGAATTTTTGAGCTCTACAACCACTCTCAAATAATTAGTGCATCTTACCATAACGGATGAGTGGCGGATGTCCAGAGCGTAGCTATCCTCTACAGTGGTTGATGCTGGTAAATGCAGGAACTTACTAACACTGCTTCCTCTGATGCCAAGGTTATGAAGACCTTCGAGAATCTTAGCCTCGGTTCTGAGAATGTCCAGGATGCTACAGAGCAGTTGAGAAGGAACAAATGCACAGTATATGATAAAACACGTTGCCAATTACACACTTCATTTTTAAACAGCAGACAGAAACCAGCTGGTATTAGGATCTTGCGCTGGGATCATACCTGAAAGGGTTATGAATGTCCAGGTCAACGTGTATTCCATTAATAAACAGACTGGCATCTCCAGGTTGGATCCCTATCGACTCACTCAACCTCTGAAATTTAAGGACCTGTCAGCTACACCTTCACTTTATGGACTTCACATCATTCAGTACGGACATGACTTGCTGAAACATGATCTTTTTGTATTGGATTCTTCATTTGAGACTCTCAAGACACTCCAGAGTACTCGTCAAACTTAGTGCAGACATGTTTAATTTTCTAAAAATAAATCAGAAAAATCCTAGCCCACATGGCTGCACTTGAAACTTTTTTTACAGTGCTCATCAGAAAAGTTGTTGATAAAACCTTACCTTTTGATTGTCTTCAATTTCTTTCCTCATGTCTTGGTTTACGGCCACTCTTGTCAGTGATCTGTGGGGACAGTAAAACATGTACAGTCAGTACCAGCTCTCGCCAACATCCCAGAACAGTCATAAAAAGTCATTTTAATCTCAGAAAACCTGCTCCCTCTTAGACGCCATATCGGCTATGCTGACAAACTGTAAACCACAGTAACTCTGACTCAGCAAATTCTGAACACTGCACATAAAGCTGTCTTGAGCAGCAGTGGAGGAAAGTCACAGTCACACATTAAAAATGACCTACACATAATGCATATGCATGCATTCTGTGCTGTTATACATGCAAAAATGCATAGTGGAATATTCTACAACAATAACTGTTACAAATATTCCTGTTCTCAACATTGTTTAAAATATTTTCTTTTAATTATTAGACTCAATAAGGATTCAGTAAGAATTAACCTTTTAAAAGATATCATTTGTTTAAATATCTTTCCTTTTGTCTTTTTGAGTACAGATGCAAAGAGTTGTAACAAAGGTAATGAATTCTGTCTAGGATTTTCTAAGACTGAATTTCAGACTTTTTACCTGGCTCTGCTTGGGAAATTTTGGCTGAGGTCTTGCATCAATTTGAGAGAATCAAACTTTGGCACAGTCATGATCCGAGATGCTGCCTGGAAACTGAGGTCTATTGGAAAGATAGAAAAAGGCATTTCAAAATCTTTTTTAAGAGCCAGTAATCCATGAAAAATGACTGTATTGCAAGAGTTAGTTAAAACCATTCATAATTAAAATATAAATCTAAAATGTTGTACTTAAACGAACAGTTGAATTCCACATTGTCATGATTTACTTATACACAAACACAAGAGAATTTTGAAGATTCTACGGTTATTCTCTTCTATGAAATTACACTGAATGGGGACAAGAGCTTCTAAGTTTCATAAAAAATATCATAAAAGTATTTCATACAAGTTTTTATGATGAACATTTAGAAATTTAAGTCACATATAGNTTAAGTTTCATAAAAAATATCATAAAAGTATTTCATACAACAGTTTTTATGATGAACATTTAGAAATTTAAGTCACATATAGAGAAAATGTGGACATCTGCCCTAGCTCTCCTTAATGCATTCATCTTAAATACAGCAATTTTTTATTTGTGAATGAATCTGGATGAATGAGCTTCATTAATATAATAATATATATAATATGGAAAACCGTGATTCCATTTTTTTTGTGTTCCAAGAAAGAAAGAACATCATACAGGTTTAGAACAACATAATAGTAAGTACAATATGTTCTCATTTTTGGGAGAGGCAATTTAGAAATTAATTTTTGGTGAGTGAAAACATTATGACTGTGGATGCCATACAGTTTGGTTTTTAAACTAGTCTAAAGAGTCCAGACAAAAGGGTAAAAATTCCACATCAAAGTTATTACCACTTACAATTCCACGAAGTTATTACAAAATCAAACAACTGTTTCAATAACCATCATGAGAGCCCATCATGTCAAGTTAAATAAATTGCTTCATTTATCTATCAGCACAAAACTAAAATGGCTCTTATTTAGCCACTTCGCTCTAGGTCTCACAGTGCAAAATTGAACTTGGCTGTGAACGTGAGCATCTGTTCAGAAGTCTGAACAGAAACAGGACAGATCGCTGTAGCAAGCAAAGGGTACAAACTGCAACCTTTCCACTGCTTCCCAATTCATCAAGTGGACAGTTCTCTCCAGGAACCACGTGGATCGCTTTAATCTCACTGGGTGACACAGCACCGAGACCAGAACACCATAAGAGAGGACCATCAATAACAGCAGCCTGCCCACCTTGGAGCTCCCACACTTTGAGAGGAGTCATGTCATTGGTGCTCTCCAGTAGATGCTTCCTCAGCTCTCTAAGTTCGTCCTGAAGCTCTGGGTGAGACTTTCTGGAGGTGAAAAAGGACAAAGTGAGACACTGTTTCACATACTGTAATGTGCAAAAATTATTATTCCTTTTGATCTACTGTACATTCTTAAAAAATAAAGATGCTTAAAAGGGTCTTCACAGCGATGCCATAGAAGAACCATTTTTGGTTCTACAAAGAACTAGCCTATTCAGCCAAAGGTTATTTAAAGAACCATTTGTTTCTTACCTTTTTATAATCTAATCAGATGTTCATGTTTCTTTATATAACCATTTAGACAAAAAAAGGTTCCTCTATTGCATCGTGAGGCACCTTTGTTTTTAAGAGTGTAAGGATAGATAAAAAAAATATCGGAGTGCTTACTTCAATTTCCCAAACAGAAATCCTTGGACTTCATCATTTTCGTCTTCATTATCAGTGGTGACTGATTTGGATTCTGTAAACATATTCAGGTCATGTCAGTTTCAAAATCATTAGCTACTATTTTTTTAGTGAACTTATTCTTTTCCAGTAAGTAGTTTCTCTACTACCAATTTTGTAGTTTCACTACTTTGAACCACCACCATTCAAAAGTCAGGGGTTGGTACAATTTTTTCAGAATTCTTTGATGAATAGAAAGTTAAGCTACTCATAATTTAATGCATATTTCTTAACACTGACTATTAGAATAAAACTTATTGAGTTCTGTTGTTCATTACATATTATTATTTATTTGACATTGTATGATACCTTTAACCTGTGTGTCGTCAACAGCTTTGTACTCAGTGCTTTTAATCGCCAATTCAACACCATATCCAGACAGCAGCATCTTTTCATTTTTGGGCTCCTGTGGTGAGAAAACAGTATGTGGGGCAACAGGTATTTACTATATGAAATAAATTCAAAAACTATAAAACATTAAATCATGATGAAATTACACTGCTAATACTCACAGACACAAAGTGTCGTAGCACATAGACGAGTTTGCCCTGCTGTGCCCGCTCTGACAGAACCTTATGAAAAGTATTGAACTCCTTTGTGCCGATTTCAGCATAAAGAACAGCTACAGGCAGGTCTGTCCCATTGACTCCGGGGTACTGGTGGTCAGACTTGTATAGGTAAGGTCTTGGTCTGTATAGGACACATAACAGAAAGGCTATGGAGAAACCACTGGATTTTGAAACAAAACCATGTTCAGTAAACAGTATACTGTTAGTCTTACCTGCCTGCTGCAGTCTTCAAGAGCTTCTTCATATCCTTGGTGCTGCAGGCATTTTGACCGTGAACAACCACAAAAGCAGTGCAGCCATCAGGAGGAGGTTCATCACTTGCTATCTATAGATTGAGAAGAAATGGTTAAGAAACTTTCTATAAGGTAAACCACATAGTAGAAGTCATTTTAAATAGACAAAAATTTTAATAAAAAAAGACTTATTTACATAAGTTATTGATCGTATACTCTACTAAACCAGAAGTGTCAAGCATTTGTTTTGTATGAAATCATTATTATGATATACAGAAAAGGACTCACTTGTTGGAAAGCATGCACAGCTGGGGAGTAAGCCCTGAGAGATAGAGACATCTTCAGAAGGTTGACCTGAAGATCTGTCAAAAACTGTCCAGCCTTCTTGATGATCAGGTTATAATACGACCGGACAGACTCTAAAGACAGGGAAGTAAATATCTGTCTCTGTATATTTTCCAGTTAATGTGTAGTTTAACCAAACACAATCTTACATACCACTCATTGAATTAGGAATCAAAGCAGAGAAGATGAAATGTCAGTCATTACCTCCGTTTTTGTAAACGGTTAACTCCTTCACAGTATCGACAAACTGCCAGAACTTCTCTTCACCATCCTCTCTGATGAACTCACTGCAGAAAAAATAGATTTACAAAACAACAGATACAGGAGACAAACATGAAACACAGCATTGCATACAAACAATAAAAATCTGCTGCCATAAGACATATGAAAGGCAATATTAATTTTTTTTTAAATCAAATTAATTTTGAATAATTATAATAATGTCTACATTTTCTATAATTTCACATTTGCATTGTATCACACTGTAGAACTGCATTAAACTGTGATTAAATTGTGAACAGCTAAAGAAAAGGTAACTAGTAGAAGCTTCTAAAACATTCAATATCCATTAAATACATTTTAACCTAAATACTTGATATTTAAAAAAGGTTAATTATGTACAAATAAACACCTTCATTTTTATGCATGAAGTCAGTTATATTAAGGATAGCCAGTGAAATAATGAACTACAGGAGAATAATGAATTCTCCAGCCCACCTTGTTTCCAGCAGGAGAGGGGTCATGGACCATTTAGCCTGAAGGCTGGCGACGACTCCTTTAGATGCAGAGTGCACATGCTGGACCCTCAGCAAGACCAGCACAACAAAGACCAGCCTCATGATCAGACACTGCTAAAAGGACACAAAGATAACACTATTGTAACTGTAAAAATTAAGAAATATTTAAAAACAATTAAAAAATAGTGTTGCTCATTTGAATGCATTTATAAAATGGCTAAAAAGTTGCCCAAAAAATGTTTATTGATGTTTTCATACACCAGAGAACACATGGACATGCCATAAAAGCTCCTATTAATTATTTTGTGCTTTAAAACTATACTCAGATTTTACATACAGATAGAATATAGAAGCTGTCATTTTCTCTTGATAGTATTTTCTATATCACACAACATATTATTTTCAAATCATTGTCGAAAAACAGCAGGTTCCCATCGTAACAACAAAAAACTGGGAAATGTGATTTTTTTATTTTTTCATTAAAGTTACTGTGAAGTATCGGTAAAACAAGGAAAGGCAAGACTAAACTGTCCAGTAAAACGCCACGTAGCTACAATGTAACGTTATGTGTCGATTAGCTGCTACATAATTGTTACATTTTTTCGTCCTTTTACAGACATGAGCGTCACTGTCAGTTACATACACTTTATGCAAATCAGATGAAACAGACTATGATTGTGATTGGTCATTCTTAAGAATGAAGAAACAATAAGATGAGAATGGGATGAAATATATCTAGCGCAAACGGTTCAACCTCTATCGGCATTTCTTTTAGGTGCAACAACAACATATTATTCAACAACAATAAACCGCGACCTGACTCTGTGATATAGAGTATGAATATGTTTTAAAAACACACCTAAATCACCGGACGCTGAGCCGCTGTATCACCCGGTTTCACAGGACGCCGCCATTGAGGGGTCCTGCATCTTTAATTCCCTGTTCCACACACGGGAAAGGGATACATTGTTTCCTCTTTAGTAAATAGCTTCAACATTTTAGTGACTTGTAAGCCGAGCATTTTAAATAAATTTCAGCTTAGTAATGGCAGAGAAATATCTTTCAGCATTACCATATTTTGTAAGCTGTAACACAGGAGTGCGTTATTCAGGCATTTCCATGGACAACTAATGTAATTGATGCAGTAGGAAAGTAACGGTAGAGCTCCTGCATGTGGAGTTGATGTCGGGAATAAGAGCACACGTCGGGTTTTCTCAGTTTGATTCATTTATAAAATCTAAAATATTGATATGAAATCAAAATATTGTAGCTACAAACTACTTCCCATTCATTTCTGTTAAAATGGCTGCTATTGTCAGATACAACAGTTGTTTTGTAGCATATAATTAGGGGGAGGGGAGGGGGAATCAAGTTATTTTTAGAGGGCAATACATTTTTTAAAATGAATTTTGTTTGTTTTTTACAATAGGTCTATAAAATTTGGGATTGCTGATCTAAAGGTGAAATAGACATATTTACATGTAGGCATTGTGTAGGCTACATAGGCCTAATTGAATTAAAGAGTTGTTAACATAATATTGTTAACATTTATTAAAGAGACTGTGACTGATATTTTAGATGAACATAATAAATATAACTATATTTTATGTCGCTATGCTCTTCAGAAATCGTGATTTTATTTTAAATGAGTTACTCAGGATATGCATTAGAATTTTATATTAATAATAGGCTACTAATTTAAGATATTATATATTCCTGGAAAATAATTACTTCGTAGGCTAAAATACTCAGTACTGCACCAGCTCGCACTCTAGTCTCGCTCAAGGGGGGCGCTGCATAAGAGAAAAGTGAATATTGACCGAATATGGATGCATGTATCTGTCAAAAGCTGAAACAATGGTTAAACCCATATGTTACAAACAGCCTATTGCCTTAATCATTTACACGAAAAAATAGATATTTTTCGACAACAAAACACCGCATGTCCACAGTGAATCTAAAAAAAAAAGAAGTGCAGTTTGTTTTTGTATGTAGCCAGGTTGATTTAAATAAACTTGAAACAGTTTATTTACATTCTGCATGAAGGAACAATAATTCAATTTAGATTTAACTTAAAAAAGGCATTTTTTTACTGTTATGTATAAAGGATTAATGTCCAGTTATTACCTAGCTCGGCTAATTAATGACATGACATTACAAAAATTTAAACCAGAGTATAAAGTATAAAAAAGTCTTACAATTAATCAATAAATCAATTCAACATCCTCATTCTGAAATATGACATTAGTCTTCAAACATATAGGACCAATATCTATATTTGATAGCAACATACTTAGACGCACATGCAGAGTAGCCTATTATTGCCTGGTACTAATAAACACAACGTTGAGTCTATACGATGTAGAACATGCATAAAATGAGCAGCATAAATCGCTTGTGAAAAACAAAGAATTAAAAAACAAAATCCTAAACGAATTTCCAGAATTTACAATATAAGCCAGAAGGCTTCTCAACCAATTAGGATTGGCTCCAAATCATGTTAATATTCTCTTAGCATTCCCTTGTAGGATTTTCCACAAAGTGATATGACACAAAGATTGCACAGTGCAAAGAACTGTGAAGAAAATAATAACATGCACACAGTGAATTCTCTCAGTTATGGCGACACTTTATTGCTGAATATAGCAGAGCACTGGACTGAGACCAGGTGCAGATGAAATTGTTTGCGTGCTACGAAAGAGCTCGTGCTATACCGGTGCGACAGCGCTCGCGTCTCATTGACATCATTCGCATCATCCCGCTGATGCGCGTCGCGGGATGGATGGAGAACAGTCTCATCGCGAGTGCGCGGAGATTCCGCAGAATAAAACAGACCAACGAGGCACTTCAAACCGTTTCATCTGAAAACAACGAGCAGACGTTAGTATTTTAAAGACTTGCACTTTATTTCACCACGATGTTCGGTTCTTAAACAGCATTTGGTTATGCATTTTGTTTGGTGATTTACACTTTCTTTACAACTTTGTGAGAGAGCAAGTTTGATGTGAAGACTTGGATGTCACACTTTTGCGCATCTTTTTTACCATATCAACATGTGGCATGGGTTTTTTGGGCTGGATCCCACACGAACGTCCTGGAGGAAGACCTGGAGAGGAGATCATGATTCACACTAACTGCATGAAGAATTTCCTTGTGTTAAAATGAATGATAAACCCAACAAATGGATTTTCATCCCAATTTTAGCCATTCTTTTTGTCATGATTGGGTACCAGTATATTTGTCCGGCAGGCGGTCAGGCTTGCCATTTTAGGACAGGAGACAAACTCGTTAGGATCGGTCCCCCGTCCACTCCAGACACGACCACCGATGACCCGGAGGAAGACAGCCCACCTAAATGTGCGTCCAAATTCAACTTCACGGAGCGCGATCTGACACGCGACATCGATTTCAACATCAAGGGAGATGATGTGATTGTGTTTCTGCACATTCAGAAGACAGGCGGGACCACCTTTGGCAGGCACCTGGTCAGGAATATTCGCTTGGAGCAGCCGTGCGACTGCAAAGCGGGACAGAAGAAATGCACGTGCCACCGGCCCGGTAAGCAGGAGTCCTGGCTCTTCTCGAGGTTCTCCACGGGCTGGAGTTGCGGTTTGCACGCGGACTGGACGGAACTGACCAACTGCGTGCCTGTGATAATGGACAAAAGGCAGTCTCCAAAGCGCAAGAGGTAACGCGCCTCTCTCTCTAATAAACTAATTCGGAGAATTCATTTGCCGCTCTGTTGCTTCTAATGAAGGTAATGATGAAGTGTAAAATGTAGTCTGAGGGTGTTTTCACACATGAGTCCACTCAGGCCACTTTGAGTAGAACAAAATGGCATTCACACTCTTAGAAAAGTGTGATTCTCATTAAAAAGAATACTACTACAACAACTAGGCTACTGCTAATAAGTACTACTATTTTACAAAAATAATACGCTGAAAATTTGACGTATAAACAAATTTTACTTAGAAATTGCTAGTAAATTTAATCATTAGTTAAACTTACTCCAATAATCTTCATTTACAAGTTAGAAAGTCATTTTTTTACGGTGTTGGCAGTAATATATTAAATCCTAATTTCTTTACTTTTACCGCATCTTTAAGCCCTTGAGCAATGTAATGAGGATATTTTGAGTAAGTAGTCCTAAAAAGTGAAACCAATTCTGTTTACACTTTTGTCCATTTTATTAAGACTTTTTTTTATTTACTTCTAATTTCTAAGATTATTGTTAGTGACTATTAGTGTGAAATAATAAAGTTTGTGTTCACAATGTATTCAGACCCCCTTCAGAGATCTCCATCCAGTTTAATTAAATGGGGTCTGAGTTCATTTGAAGCGTTCACATACAAGCTAAGCCAAAATTTGTGCCAACCACTTTTGTACCCCTGAAACGAAGTACTTAAAGGTAAACTTAAAGGTAATATATTTCCTCTGGCATGTTGCTAAGTTTGGACCAGTTGAATGAGAAATGATGATTTTAAACACAGAAGCCAATCAATCACTCCGTTTTGTGATGTAGAATGCAGTTTCTCCAAAAGAGATCTGTGCCTTATGAATTTTGTGGTGCCTTTACTAAAACCAAGTCCTTTTTATGTTTTCCAGACTCTGAGTCATCCATTATGCACTTACTCCTATATCTGTAATGCTTTTTTCACTATTTAGAAGGCATTTTAGTCCATCATTAGTCATACCTTTAAAGATTAATCTACTTCGCATATGATTTTAAATAGTTATATTTACCCTGTCAGAAAAGACAGTATAATTTGGGCTTTTCTTTGCCTGTGGCCTCTCTGTGTCACTCAGAGATATTATTAATGTGACAGTGATATTATTAACTTATCACCCAACATGGTTTATGGCAAACATATTAAAATGCACAACAAAGAGATAGCCAGTCAAAATGACTAAATGTCAAGCCTAAAATGCTGTTTTCTACAGTTTCTGTGACCATAGCTCTCTTACTCAGATTCTGCATTCCCGTTTAAATGACTGAGAGCCTGCGCTGTAATGAACTTTAAATGAGGTATCATAAAGCCGAGCTGAGCCGTCGAGCATTTCCATCTATAAATCTACAGTGCCAGTCTGGACAAGCAAGCCATTAAAAAGTTATTTTAGTTGTTTACTAAGTATAATGATGGCTTAATATGGTGAAAATATGCAGACTTTCACTTTTATAAGTGCCTGCAAATAAAAGACATATGTGTTTTTAGTGCCTGCGAATGCTGTTCTCGTAAATAGCATATAAAATAGCTTTGTCGTCATCCTCGGCTGCTTGCTGATCTAATGTTAGTCCATGAATTATGTTTGACACAACTGCCTGTGTCCGTATCTGTTCTGCTCTGTTATCATGAAAAACAGTTGTCAAGCAAATGGATCAAGTTAATTAGTTGCTCGGCCTGCATGTTTTTTACATGTATTTTAATGAAAGAAAATATTAATACTTAATAATACTGAGAAACAGCTGTAAAAAAAAAAAAAAAGGAATGATGTCTTTAAGGAAGTTTCAGAGAGGAGACATTTATTGGGTGAAGAGAAATTCTCACTTGTACCCCAAAACTGCAAGACCACAGTTATGTAATTCATCTCTGTAGAATCAGCCGACTCGTTCTGGAAGTTCACAGTCTGTATGCGACAGAGAACCGAAGCCCAAATGAAACATAAATCCATCTCTCGCTCTCTCTGTGCTTTCAAAATGCTGCTTCGCATTGCTTCTCTAAAGATACACCAGGAGACGCAAATAAATCTCTTCTGACAACAGGCGCTTTTGCTCTCTGAACCGCATGTGCTAAGTGGTGACTATATGAAAATTTCATCCTGATACCCTGCTCTGTTTATTTCGGTTAAGATGGATCACTCTGTGTGTGGAGGAGGCTTTTCACGGACATACGATCCTCATTTTTTCCTGTGTTTAAAGGCCACTTGAAACTTACAGCACTCACAGTATTCCATGATCTAATAATCCAGATCAGTGCAGTAGTGCAAAAGAATTGTGTGGTTTTTTTATATTGTGAACATGCAGAAGTAGTTCTTGCCGATGGTGGGCTGGTAATGTGGCAGCGAGGTTTCTCAGGCATGGTGTGGCCTTTTTAGCCTGGCACGAGCAGTGCGGGCACATTGCAGGACCAGGAAAGGTCAGCCATGTCAGAGCAGATCAACAGACAGTGTTAGAGTCGATGAGAAGGGAGAGTTGAAGTGATCTCTTCAGGGAGAAAGGCTTCTCTTCTTGTGTCTCTTATTTTGGGTTGTTTGTCTTCTTCTACGGTCATGCATTTCTCTTGCAGGTCAAAATTGTCAAAACAAAGCAACAGTTAGAGAATCTAACTGAGCAGGTTTAAAACAACATTGACCACTTGTATTTTTTTTAAATGCTGGTCTTATTTTACATGATGCATTAGTGCAAGTTGTNTATTGACCACTTGTATTTTTTTAATGCTGGTCTTATTTTACATGATGCATTAGTGCAAGTTGTTATAAATAATATCTAATGCCTCCTTTTCAAGAGCCGATCAATTCCTCACGAATAATATATAGTCAAGATTGTTTCAAAGCAGCTTTGCAGTAATAAACAGAAAAATAATAGAATCAATTATGGAAACTTAATTATGGAGACAATTCAAATTCTGATGTGAGCAGCCCTAAAAAGACAATAGTGTCATTATTCAGAGCAAGTGTCGGTACAGTTCATCTATTTTGAAATGAGTTCAATCAGATATTAGCCATTCTAGAGAAGGCATCAATGTCGTTATTCAGCTCGAGTCAGTTTAATGTTGACTCAGTTCAGTTCACAGTGTCAACTCTCCAAGATGCGATTCAATTATAACGAAGCTTTACATATGACAACAATGTCATCATCCAGCTTAACTCAGTTCACTTTTTTTCATCCGATAGTGTCAGTGCCATCAAGTCAACATTAATAAATATTAAGTGTTTTTAGAGCCAACTAAGCAAGACAAAGCAGACAGTGGCAAGAAGCTTGAATTCACATATAGATTGAGGTATGTCACACTGGTATTAGGTGGAAAAGTAAGAGTTTCTGTCCAGCAAGTTGACACATTAAGGCAGAGCTGCCATTTTTAGTTCAGTTTAGTCAGTTTAGCTTATCAATAGGCATAAGCACAATGATTGTGCTTGTTAAAGTGTGCATTGTGGTCCTTGCTGGTCGTGGCATGACATGTTTGATCTATACTGAGGGCTTGTCCAGTCAGAGAGGTCCTTGTTGAGGATGTGTGCCGAGGCCTCGTCTGATCAAGTCCCATCCAATTTTTCCACATTAAATATTCTATTTCACGCAGAAATACGACCTATTGCGTATGTAAAATGGGTTGTTGAAAGCATTTCAGTTGTTTTTGATTAAAGATGCTAATCTTATGATAACTGACCAACCATATAACAACACAATTAAGATGAATTTCAGAACCGACAGGGTTTTATTTGGATGCAGCCTTCACTTATTGTATACCCATAGGCATCACATCAATTTAAATTATGTTGTTCAGATGATAAAACCCCCTGATTTGGAAAAACCCCTGACTTTTCACCTTCCTCTCTCATTCTTTCATAGCTCTGCCTCTCTTCAGGACCTCTCTCTGCCTCTTTTTATTTTAGCACTAATTAAATTTGCCAAGTCCCCTGGCATTATAACCAAATGGAGTTTCTGGGCAGTCACGAATGTGCAATCTGCTGAAATGAGATGCAATTAACTAAGCCAACTGCATACAGGTTCTGAGATTAAAGGCACCGCAAACGATCTGCACATGTTTACAGAAACAGTCTCTTAGTTTGCAGTTAAAAACAAAAAACACTAAGACAGCTAGTCCATAATTAGGAACACAAAAGCATTAAAACGGTGTTCTGTTTTTCTGCCCAACACTGATTTCATAGTGTTGTTGCTTACTGGAGTAAATGTCAAAATGCATTTTACAAAGTTTCAGTGCATATTATGGAGAGAGAGGTTTTTTTTAGGCATTTTACGATTCCTTACGTAAGATCCTTAGATATGACTTTAGCCCCCCTCACTGTATTGTTATTTTTGTCTGTTTTATTGTTCAGCAGGTGAAACCATATTTCCGACTCATTCAAAAATGAATAGCCTATCATTAGTGTCTGTAGCAGAATTTAGAAAAAATGTATTAGTTTTTAGTGAGTTTGAATTGAATTGGCTTTCGTTTTTTGGAAATTAAATGTATTAAATATGATGAACCATATAGCCTAAACAAAATATTTCTATAATCGCATTCAATGCCAATATTAAATGTTTGTGAATCTTTATAAACTTATCTTTTTTTTACTATAATTTGATGAACTGTATGAATTTCTTTACGTTTCAAATATTTGTAAATTTACTTTCAAATTGAATTGCAATTTTGCATCACAGTTGCCACCTCAATTCAAATTCTGGAGTTGAACTGGAATTTAAATAGCATTCTCAATTCAGGTTTTGACAGGCACTCGACTCCGTTTTATGGCAAGAGTTACTCTAACTGTTTTATGGAACTCTAACTGTACACATCTAGGAAAAAAAACTTTTTGTTTGTTTTTACCAATTTGTCCACTGCATATGGTGAAACAAAGTCATTATCTATTAACACATCAGCTCTTCAATATTGCAACAGTCTGTTTGCATGTGTGCCTGAATGTGTGTTAAGTTTTCATGGCTTCTGTGGTTAGGGTTTTCACACTAATGTAATGAGACCTAGAAAAATCTCCCATTGTTCTTATGGAAGGCCAAACATTCAGTGCTCCGAACAACCGAGGTCCTCCGTTCCCCCTCAACAATTAGAGTACAAATAGATTCACAAGCTCCTCATTTCCCAGACAATCACAGTAATGAGTAACCTGCAGCTGCACTAATGGGCCATTATTACTCACACGGAGAAAGTGATGACATCCTCTTGGCACAATAACACTCTTTGCATGATATTTTATTCATTATAGTCAACACAGAGACACGCAATTACTGTCAGCAACTGCATAGGCACAGATCAATACTGAGACACCATCACCCACCTTACGCAAGGAAGCAAAGCGCTTTTTCTTGTCACCTTTTAAATTCTTCTTCCTGTTCCTCCTTGTATGTTCCACACATCACTGCGCTTGTTAGATGGCTGCTGTTGTCATGTTCAGATCCTTTCTGCTAGATCTGTCAGCCCTAGCAGGTTCTCTGTGAGCATGCATGGGGCTGCGGGAACTAAAATAGTTGGATTTACAGCCTGGAGGGACCTGCTCGAGTCCTGTGCATCCTCATTGGTATGGGATGTTTATTAGGTGCAGGGCTGAGCATGCCCTTGTGGGTTAGACGCGGCGGGGTCTGGAGATTGCTTTCACGTGTCATTAATCCAGGTCACCATATTCTCTGGAGCAAAAGCTGTAATCCAGTTGCTGTGATAATTATGTGCTAACAGGAAAGGGAAAGTTGGTGCGTCTTTTGAGTCGACTGCTTCTGTTTGAGCTAGAGTCTAATATATGAGCAAAAAAGGCCTTTGAAAAACAATTTGATGTTTTAAACAGCATTTTGTTACAGTGCTTTTACTACATTTGGGAAAAGCACAGTAGACTATGTCATATTTAAGTGGAGTCAAAAATCCATGCTAAAATTCAGACCAAAAACAAATTACTACTTAAACTCAATAACAAGGAGTTTAATATAGAGTACACATTTTGGACACAAGTTTGTTCTGCCAGTGAAAAATAACCAAACAAAACTAAAGCACAAAACAAATCTCCAGCCAACACTCTGTTGATAAATTGAACAAATTGATTAAATGAATGATTCAATGACTTGCTTGTTAAGAGACACTTGTTTCTTTACTGAATGCTGAAATATGCTTACGTACTCTCTAAATACTGCTTCGCACCACAACAGCTAAAGTTTTTCTACAATGGACGCAGCAAAAGCAACCATTGCAAATCATTTGAACTTTGTGTCAGTATGTCATAAATAGAACAAGGTATCAGTTTACTGCTGGAGATTTGTCGTATCCAGTGTAGTTAGAGATCATCACTAATTATAATGGGTTCTACAGTATAGTATTTTGTCGCATCACAGTAGTTCACAGCAGTTTAATGTTCCTGTTGCATTCTGTGTCATGAATGTCAATCAAACAACAAAACAGAGAGAAAAATCACTTTTGTAGCGGTAAAAGATTTATTAGATTGAATTTATTCATACAGTAAAGATTATGCAGTATTTTACATTTGATTATTCAATTTCCTTACCTGAATACTGTTAGACTTACTTGAAAAATATAAATCACTGTTTATTTCATTTGTGTTTTTGTTCTATTATATTTATCTATGCTTGCAATTTGTTAGTTTTTTCTATGCTGATTCACCTCAATCATTGATTTTTTTTAAAAAATTGAGCTATTCAAGTCATCTGGTGATTTGTTTCATG
>SCHK01342469.1:5408-20815 GCA_004124795.1 Poropuntius huangchuchieni
TGCAAGTGTTTTTTTTTCTGTGTTTTTTTTCTATTTGCAGCACGTTTCTTTGTTGTGTTATTTGGTTGTGTCTCTCGGCCACCGTAGATGGAGGCATTTAATTTACCTTTCTTGATTTATGGCAAACTTCTGGATCTAAATCACACTCTTGTTAAATTTGGGAATCATTAACTAAAGCAAAAAAAAAAAAAAAAAAATTAAATTAAATAAATAAATCATTAGTTTATTCGGTTCGGAAGTTCGGTTCGGAAGTTATATTTGTAAACATTTCTTCAGAAAGTGGATGTGGTAACCGATATATCCCAGACAAGACAACTTACAACAGGAACAAACACACCTACACGGTCTCGTTCCATTTCCTCTGAACCATCATTAAGTAAAGGGGGTCAATTTGGCCTCCATTCTGTAATCGCATTTGCTCATCAGACCCTAAGTACAGAGAGAGACAGTTACCCAACCACAGAATGCCTGACCCACCAGCATGACCCAGACCCTGCAGTCCCTGTGGTGGAAATTCATCAGAGGGTTGGAGATGCTGGGGTGCTTGCTGCAGCGCTGCTTCTCTGCGGGGTTGTAGGGCTCATTAGTCATGCGGTGGTCGCTTCTCACCAAACACAATTAAGACTATTTGCCCTCCTGCAGCAGATGCTGATGAGACAGGCAGAGAGGAGGATTGGTTGAACGGCCCGCGCTGCTACGAGAGGACCACAGCGATGGAGGCAAAAATTGAATTTTGATAATGGAGTACATCCATTTGAGGGGCTTGGCAGGGATGGCGAACGAGCAGGAAGTGAAAGAAAGAAAGAGGGGTAAGGGGAGGGGGGAAATAATGACCTTACCGGAGTGAAAATCTAACGGTTCCATTGCATCCGATCTGTTATGCACATTTCACAAAACCAGAATCATTCGCAGTAGTTACCTGTCACTCACCTCTAGAAAGGTCAAAGAGATTAGAAAACACAACTATAGCCCTGAGCGCTGTTATCAGAGCTCTCTATTCAACAGGTGCGCTCTAGATGCTGATGCTTAGATATTCTAAGATTGGCTAAGGCTGTTAAATGCATAAAATGGTGTGAAAGGGACTTTACAGTTGCTAAATATTTCATTTTGAGTTTTTTTTTATTTTTATTAAAAAACAAATAAGCAAGTCTAGCCCAGGTGAGTAACATAATGCATTACTTGCCATAAAAAGTAACTAAGTAACACAATTAGTTACTTTTATAGAGTAACACAATATTGTAATAACAAGTAACTTTCCCCAACACCGTTTATATGAAACATATTTATTTTTTACAATGTAAAAATATTAACTGTCACTTTAATGCACCCTTGCTGAATACAATTATGTCTTAAAAAAAGGAACTTTTGATGTACACATTTATGTTATTTTTCTCACTAGATTACCCATATTAAAGTATAATGCTGCTAGCCTAGAAAAGCACGACCATCAATCTCTTGAAATCAATTGCGAGTCCACTGTATCTGGTGCTGCCTATGTTGAGTGTTCCAAATCTGTCACTTACGAGGTTCCAAGAGCGTCAAGATGCTGCCTAGGCAGAGGGCAGCAAGGCAGCCAACTAGGTTTTGGAACAGAGCATCTGTTTTTAAATTTGCTGGAATGTTTGCTTCACAAGGGATGAACATAAAACTGAACCTAAACTGAAAGGCTGCAGATAACACTTACATAAAACAACAAAGTCAACTACTTTTGTGTACTTTGCAAAACTTGCCTCCACTGATTAGGATAAGTGGTGACTCTTTTAGGACTGAATCAGAACGCTGATATGACAGACCCTCCTCTTAATTACTACTGTAAGAGCACCAGTGGCAGGCCTGATTTTGTTCAAAATGTCAATGTGCCCACTTGGGAAAACGAAAGGGGGGAGGGGAAAAAAACAACTAAATTGAGAACAAATGCAGAAATGTTGATGTCAACAATATTTTAGAGCGCCGTGGGACTCTTCCGCTGCACGACAGACAACAACATATATCATATCATGCTGCTTGTGGTTTTTAACCAAAGGAGTTTCTCGATTTATTGTGAAGAGAGACAGAGAAACACCACAAAAGAAAGAGGAGGGTTGTTTGTGTTTCAAATTAAGCAATAAGATGTGTGCTAATAGTTCTAAGATGGGGCAGCGGTTTCTGAGTATGACATTCTATCAATCTTTTACACTTTCTGACATGAAAACAGCCACTGCCACTAAAGTAAAAGGTGCAAACCTTCAAAACCCAAGCATGGGTTTATAATCAGGATTTTTTTTTTCTTCTTATAAATCAGTCCTGTTTGGTGAAGTGGTTATTTTCTCTCGTTGAGTACAAGAGTCTATTTCCACCATTACTCTGGCAAACACGGACACCTGTAGCTTACAAGCTGTCGCCATGTCAACGGTGAGAAAGAAAGGAAAAAGATGCAGGAAAGAAGTGTGGGGAACAGAAGACTCCATTTGAGGGAACGGGAGTGCGGGAGAAGCCCAGTCGAGCTCATGGGAGGGGCGGGAATGATGAAAGGCTGTTGAAAGCTCTTCACTTACAGGCTCCGTGAAGAGATGTACATCTCACAACATATGACACAGTCACCTAAACCACTCCTCTGAGATGATGGGTGTTGAAAAAAAGCTCCAATAATGCATGTTAGGGGTAAAATACAAAGTGAGTGTTTCGACAACACCCTTGTCCAGGTGTTAGAAGCATCATCTGGTTAACAAGGTAACATGGCAACCACTGAAAACACAACAATGGATAAAAATAATCCATTATTGCATTGTGTCAAAGCAGAGAATGAAAACGGACAAGCTCTATGTAACAGTGTTTTCACACTTAGGCTGCTTTAAAATGACCAACTCAGAGCCTATTTAAGTGGATCAACTCCTCCACTCAATTGAACATTACTGTAGCATAAAAGTGATGATTATGATATGAAGATATATATTTAGAAGTCAATTTCAGCAAATTTAGTTGTCTTAGATTAACCATGTTAACTACAAAAAAAAAAAATCACAAGTTTAATTGTAATTAATTTTTAATCAACTGACAGCCTAGGGCTTAAAAAAAAATGTACAGAGAAAACAAAAGTGTTACATTTCTGTTATAATTTCTTTTATATTTTACATTTTGAATTGCAAATTGGTCAGGTTAAACTCTTGAGCCTGAGGCAGAACACTGAAGGGAAAGCTTTGAATTTCTGTTTGTAGTTATTTTCTTTCTTTATTAAAATAAAATGTGCAGTTCATCTCTTCTGCGTGTCATCATTGTACGGCACTCAAAGGCCAAAATTATTTGGCATCAGGGTTATTATAGTTAACTAAAACAAAAACTAATGCCATAAAATATACTAAATAAAAACAAAAAATATTATATATATAAATATATATGTGTCACCAATATTAGTATAGTGCCAATCATCAAAATAGCATTTTTTTTAAATTTCAGCTAGTTGCCAAGGAAGCATTTCTCATTTTAATTTAATTTAACTTGATGTACGAATACAACTAAAACTGACATAAAAATAACAAAAAAGAAAAGAAAAAAAACCTATGCAACAAAATTATTCCAATTTGAACATAAAATGAAGATAAAACCCTCAAATATAACTGATTCAAAACATTAACAGACCTATAGTAACTCGATACTAGAAGAAAGTTGAGACTGACATGTCAAAAAACTTGTCAAACCGCATGTGAGCCACACATAGTCATTTTATGAGTGGCTGTATTACTATGTGGCTTCAATCAGTGTCTTCAGCTCATAAAGTGTATCTGACTGCAGTCTAATGTACATTCTACTGCCGTCCATCTTAATTACATTGAGATGCACTTAGTGCCATGCAAATGCGTCGCAAGCCAACTGGCTCAATGTAGTACCCATTGTCCTTCACTCTTCACTCGCCTGGGACTCTGTCATTAATGACAGAGGAGTGTGCTGAGCAGTCACTGAAGCCTGCAGATGAAATTATCTCTCGGCTGGACGGTGCTGAAGGCACCAGTGAGCGGTCCAGCACCTCCGCTGATTCTTTAAGGAATGTGGGTAGGGATAACCAGTAGGCATAACTTAGATGAGGTCTAACTGACGGACGACAAAGGACAGCAAGTATGTTTATAACAGTAAGTAAGTTATAATCAAGCTACAATTTGTTTTTTAATGTAGTCAAGCTATGAGTGTATATATTTTCGCTTGTTTTTTTTTTTTTTTTTTGGAGCAGATGTACAATTTCTGGGGAAACGCATCAAAATAAATCTTTTATTTATAAAGTACAAATGATTAGTTTATATAGCATGGAGTAATGATTAGTTTAGTCCGACTGAAATCAAACTTTTAAACTGCATGTAAACGCAAAATTTGTCTCTTACACCTTAGGTTTGACTTTCAAAACTTCAATAAATTTTCCAGATATTATGAAATCTGGGCCTAAATTAAAGTAGCATCTGATGGATTGCAGTTGCACTTTTTTCAATTTTGTTCTGTTTTTGTACTCTAAAATCTGATTGGATGAGCAACGACGAAGCCACACAGACCGCACATCATCTCAATTCAATAACAATGTACTCTGCTTCCGTCATGCCTAAAACTCTCTTACCTGTGGTAAAATCACTACAAAATACAGCCTCTACTGGTTTATCGCTTTAAGATATATCCTAAAATTCTGCTTTTGTTAAAAATCAAATCAGAATCAATATAACATGGAAATATAATTTTTGATAACTAAAATATTCTATTAATTCTAAGGTTTGCATTCAGTTTACTTGGTGAAAGCAACTTAACTTGTACAGGAAACATCCTCTCTCCATCCCAAAGGAAATGGATTTCTCCCCTTTCAGCAGACCATTGAGTCCAGGCCATTGTACAATGACCAGGAAATCAATGTTTTTTTTTTCCCCACTCTAATTTTTTTTTTCTTTTTCTTCGCCTTCTTCACACACACAAACACACACCTACACCCACACACACCTGATGTAATCTGGCAGACAGTGCCAGCAGAGTGAGCCATCAGAGGGAGTGCACGCCCGGTCTAAAGCATCTCCCAGCTGGCTGCGTGAGCTGTGCCCGTCTGGCTGGAAGCTACAGATTAATTAACAGTGTGCCATGAGAGCACCGCACAAGTGTGTGTGGAGGGGGCGAGGTGTGTGACATTCAGCCCGGCCTGCTCACGCACCCAGCGAGCTCTGGATCTCACGTCTCTCCGCCCTCGCCATCATCATCATGGCCTCACGCTCTCACCCCGTCTGCTCGGTGACCGCAGCCAATCGCCTACCAATCGGGACAGATAAAGATACAGTGCTTTGAGGCTGTACAGAAGGAATACAAGCTGTGACCGCTGCAATAAATAGCCATTGTGACTAACAAAATTTAGATTTCTTTTTTTTACCTTTATAGTAACACAGACAACTATCAGAAGAGCAATATAATCTTCCTTCCTCTGTTGTTCTTAATTGCTTCTTATCTCAAAATAAATGTTCCTTCCATTAAAAAAAAGAACAAAAAATATATACATAACGCATATGTTCGCTACATCAGTTGGTTTTTTTTTTGGGGGGGGGTTTCAATATTTTACATGTTTGCAAATAAAATTTATTTAAAATTATACATTTAAAAAATTATATGCAATTCAATTTAATTACACATTACTGACGAGAAGTGTCTAGAAATTCAGGAGCCACACATAGTCATTAAAATGTTTTTTTTTTTTTTATTAAATTATTATTTATTATACAGACAAAAAAAAAAAAACCTTAACACTTATTACTATTACCTAATAAATATTACCATAATATCACAACAGCATAGCCCTTAAAATATGCAGAATTATTTGCTGAAAATTTCTAAAATTGTAAATTCATACATAATAACTCAACAAAAACGATTAAAAAAAAAGAATAAATAACAATAAATAATAAATTAAAAAAGGAAGTTTTCTCCTTAATTTTACAAGTTGATAAGCCTTCTTATTTTGCTATATGGAAGTTTGGTACTTTTTAGGTAAAGAACTTTTTGGTCGCAACCCATTATTTAAGAACCGCCGATCTAGTGACAATGAAAACACAAATTAAAATTTCCATACAAATTCGAAAGCAACAATAGCGCATTGTGAAGTTAGATAACATGAGTAAACTACTGTGTCCATAGCAACAAGCAGAAAAATATATTTTTGTTTCACTTTGAATGGGGGCTAACGGGGTTCAAAGAAAGCTCCAGCGAAATGACAGAGGAAATATCTAACCCATTCTGAATTTGCACATCAATAGAGAGACAAATCGAGCGTCCTCTCTTCCTCCTATAATATATACAATAGAGAGAGCGGCAGTTCAGCTGTGACTGAAATCCGAGATACATGTGCTCCGAATCATCGGGCAAAAGACTGTCCCCGCTACCCTCTCAAAATCTTTCGTAACACCCATTCTCATTAGAGGGATGGAAAAACTTGGGGAACGGATCGATGTTTTCATTTTTCAAGTGCTTGTATCCATTAGACGGGTAAAATTCATCCATCAAGCAAATTCCTTTCTGGTTAGGCCCTGTCGCTTTAACAAGTAGCGAGCTCAATGTGCAAGATGTATTGCTCTCCATTTCACTAACCTTCATTACGTCTTTCATGTGTCTCTCACCCCCTCCTCCAATCTCTCTCTCTCGTGTAGAGAGCCAAAGGATCTGATTGGCCGGAGACACTACCTGCCATGTTCTGTAGCATACAAGCGCAGACAGTCAACCTCTCATGTTCTTCACATTAATTCAAACGCCTTTTTTACAGAAATCTTTCAGCATGAATTATATATGACGGCCCCTTTTACCTCCTCACTTAGGGGAAAATATAATTCTATAATTTGGTGGTTTTCATATGGTATTTAAAGCAATATTGAGTGGGCCTTCCTGTAAAGCTGAAACTAATGGGAAAAGGGGGTTACTGCATTCCAAAAGTAAGTGCTCATAAAGTTATGTTGAAACACACATAAATTACAGTGGCAAAAAATTTCATCACAGCCATTAGAAAGACGAATCCCTCAGGTTGGCCTCTCCACCTCCGTGATCTTAATCCAAAGAAAGCTATCAAGAGGACTGTTCTGTTTCAATTTCTGGAGCTCACGCTCCAAAAAAACGCAAAAGGAGCTAATAAATTATGTGGTAAATTACGGTGCACCGAGCACTTTCAGGCAACATATCGCAAGATAAATTTCTCCAGCGTCTACAAAAGAAACGGACCAGCTGAAGGGAGACTGGAGAAAGGAATGATGCACAGGAAGCGAGTGAGAATTTTGACTTTAGTTCATTTTTTATACATTTAAAATGGCTATAATTTAGCCCCCATAAATGACGAAGCGGGGAAAAACACATTTAAAACGGCACAACCTTTCCACCTGAGCTGCTGTGAGATCAAGTGGGTGGTTATTTGAATAAAAACCCCGCTTGCCTGCAGTCTCTGCTGACGGGGGAGACAAAAGCCTTGCTCCTCTCCTTAATGAACATATCTGCCGTAGAACGCTGCAGCTGGACTTAAAAGGTTACGTGGGGTTGGCCATGCTGGTCACAAAGCTGCGCCCGCAGGAATGCTGAATCCTCTCCAAGAAAGCCGAAAGGAGTTGCGGGGGGGTTTGGATTGGCTGTATCAGTGACAAAAGGGAAGACTGATGGCCTCACCAAGAACCAGAAAGACCTTTGCGCGAACCCCTCTTCCGCCACGGGAGAGCACGGTTCATGTTTACATCCCTCCCTTGAACATCCTCACACAGCGGCCTCCATTTTATTTACTGCGGCATTCATAAAATATGGATGCCCAACAAGATACTGGAGGACACATGAGAACAAAATGGGAACAATGAAGTATAAAATATCACAGCATCTGGCGCTTGGTGAACTATGACCGCAGACTTGCTCAAATAAGTATTTTCCCTTCAATCATTTATTGCCTGGTAAATTATCACTAAAGGCATTGCATTACATCCTCAGCAGTGAAAGCATTTTAAACTGTAAATTTCACATTATTAAATCTCGACGGTCTAAACGGAAGACATATTTATTAGTACAGGCCATACAATCCTGATAAACTGCAAAAATGGAGTACAAAGCGTACCTGGCTCTCGAATCCAATGAATTAGGGTCTTGAGAGGTCAGTAAAGAAGTAGACCGCCTGTGATGGGAAGCACTGCTGCAGCGGAGTGGAGCGCGTGAGAACTTAAAAGGTGAAGCGTCGTAAGGTGGGTGTCGTAAGGTACGGACACACAGACGACTGACCTGTCCTACTCTATAAAAATGTCTGACGCCAGGTATGCCGTCAGCCAATCCGAACTCAGTGCTCCACGAAGGACGCACAGGTACACACAAACGGAGCAGAGGACTAGGACACACATTTAGTCATAAGGAGAGGACAAGTGCATCAGGAATGAATTTCTAACCTTGTGGAAAAAAAAGAAGAACTATAAAAGAACTACAAAAGACAGACATGCACACACACACACACACACACACATATGTGCGCGCTACTGTTCAAAAGTTTGGGGGCAGTAAGATTTATTTGAAAGAGATTACACTAATACTTTCATTCAGCAAAGATGCATTCAATTGATCAGTGAACGTAAAAATATTTATAATGTTACAAAAGATTTCTTTCTATTCAACTAAGAATTCTAAAAAAGAAAAAAAAAAATCATGTTTTCCACAAACAATATTAAGCAGCACAAGAAATTTTACTTGAGCAATTACAGTGATTTTTGAAGGATCATGTGACAATAATGCCATCACAGTAATAAATTCCATTTTTAAATATAATAATCATGAATTGAAACACATTAATAATATTCCACTATGTATAATGAACAATTAATACAGCCTTGGTAAACTTTTTTCAAGACTTTTTCAGAGACTTTTTTCAAAAACATTAAAAAATCTTACCGGCCCCAAACGCTTAAACAGTACAATATATATAAATACTGGGCATAATTTTTGAACTAAATCAATACGAGATAATCTAAGAAACAGCTGTAATAATGTCAAGGAATGTAAAGTGGAAGAACGAAATGTTCTTGTCAAAACAGGCAAGTTATTCAGTGTGCAATCCACAGTTAACTAAAAATGCAGGTGTTTCATACAATAGTCATATGTGGTAAAGGCTATGAGTACATAAACTATAAAACAATGAAGGTTAAGTGTTAAAAACAATGTCAGGCATCTGGATGTGACTCCAACTTATCACATTCTGATCCTTAGCTTTCTATCTCCATTATCTTCAAAACAAAAGCCTTCAAAACAGTCACAAATACTTCAATGAATCAACTACCATTGACTACTCATTCTTCCTTCACTATCATACATTTATTTGGCACGCATAATTCGACAGTTGGCAGAGGGCACTCGGCAGCAAATCCTATAGCACAGCATAACAACACCAAACCGGCCTTGTATAATAACTGTTGTCAAATTTAAATCTGATGAAATTTTCCCAAGATGGCAAAAAGATAGAAGGGGGGAAAAAACATAACAGATTTAAGGTTGGAGGTGGAGCCTACTTAAAAGCTGCCGGTTATTTCCCTGTTTCACACTCAACAGAATTCACACAATCTTTGTCTTCCGCACTGGTCACACTGCATATTTCACCAAAAAGACATACGCTTGCATGTAACACACCAGATCGGTCCAACTTTTTTGATGCAACTGGAAAGTTTTATTTATTTATTTGCCAATCCCAAAGTGTTGCCAGCTCGAGCTGGTGGTTTTTGCAGTTTGTTTATCATTGACCATCACAGAGGCGCCAGTGTGAAATAAAGTATTTTTAGATGTTGACATAATGGCTCGAAGAGGGAGGAGACCATGAATTTTTCATAGCGGCTCACAGGGAGAGGTCATTCGCCACTCTTTCTCTATAAAAGCGGGGAGAAAAAAGAATTTCTGGAAGGCTGCGAGCGGCTTTCACCCCTCTGAAAAATAAACCGATCAGCCAAGTACAGCGACCTAGAGACACACAAACACAAAACCCTACTGAACGTTGAAAAATGGATTCCCTCATTGTCCAGCTGTTCTGAAACAAACTCAAACCTCTTATTTCCTGGTCCCCGTGACGCTCTGCTTAAATTCCCAGCAAACACAAACGGCCACCATCTACTGAACACTATGCTGGCAAGTCGACATTGTCTGTTGGAAAACGACAACGAGAAAAGGTATCTGGTACAGTAGCGTCACACTCGCCTAACAATTCTTTGGTAGTTTCCATGAGAATGGATTTCATTTGTTTGACTGTAACGCCATTATTAGACAGTTCGCAATCCGTTTTACCATTGAAAAACTATTTACAGCTTTGGCCGACTCTAAAGAGTGGATTCCAACCAGAGTGTGCGTCCGTGTGTGTGCCTGTGTATAATCCTATTTGAAGTATTCTCTGCGTTTTCAATGCATTGAGGAGTTGAGCATAAATCAGAGTGACAGACTTAAAAGAAAAGGCTTTGCATTAAAGAGCCCAGGTCAAGGGGATGGGTCTTAAACACAGACAATTCCTTTCTTCTCTGAAATATTAGCACACTCCGACCGTTACCAGACGAGTGAAAGTGCATCCCTCAAAGTGTCAATTAAGCGGCACAACGGTGGCACATCAATACGTTCGAGCTGCCGCGTGACGTTTTAATTAAGCCTTGCATAGGTCGCGCATAACACTCCATCCGGTCACGCAAGTCACAAACATGATTTGCTTCCTCACCTCTCTTCCTGATACGTTACAACGCACCTATGTAGCAAGCACACAAAAGAACGTCGTAAGAGGCACGAGGCCCGCGGTTCTCCGGCTGTCGTTTGGCATGTGCACTCAAGTCAGTGAGCTTTGAGTTGGTGTTGGGTTGCCGGCAAAAACACCAGTGTCTCCGTCTTTAAGCATGGCTGGGCAGCAATGAGCCTGCTCCAAATGTTACACGCTATTCAGGCCTCATTGGTGTGTGTGTGTACATGCAATGCTAACTCCCAATTGTTCATGCATTGCATTTAACAACCTGGTGAATCGGCCCTATACCATCAGAAAGGAAGTCACATCCATTCACATGCACAAACACACACCAGTGTCAAAACAACAATGCCTATTTATCTGTTCCCAATCATTGTGCTCCTGACAATTATTAATCATGTTAGAGTCTTATTGACTTGAAAATGAAATTACATGAAAATAAATGTTTCTGCAATTAGCTGTCATGCCTCCCATTGACAGGGAATGATTAAAACGAAGACATTGACTAATTGGGCTCTGAATAATGAAATGATATGTATGCTGACTTTTAAGCAGGTGTGAAAGCAGAGGCAACAAGGAGATGATAAAACATCTGGTCGCACTGGACAGGTTCTGTCAATCAATCCAGCCTATGTGAATCCCATTACCATGACAACCCCCAGCCAATAACATCTGTACTGGCCTTTATGAGGGAAAGAGGGCCACTATATGTGACAATATTAGCATCATTACAGTAACAAATGGTGCCTTCTTGCTCCTTTATTTGATGTGAGATCAAACATGCGCACACTCTCTCCATCCCACACGCTGCGGCCTTCCACGGGTCTTTAAAAAAAAAAAAAAAGCTCTTTCTGTCATGATATAAATGACACTTCAGAGTTTGAAAGTGCTCCTATCAATCACTCCAACTTTAATGTGAAATAATAAAATCAGTTTAAGTTTTTCTGTTGTCTGTTTCTTTCCCCCCTCCCTGTCTCTCAAGTGAACAAAGGCCAAGTTCAAGGCAACATCAAAAATTGATTTCGGCTACACTTCAGATTAGTCAAAGGTCTCTCAGCATGCACACACACACACACACAAGCAATGCTAAATCTCTCCTCGTTTTATTACGTACATCGTCCATAATACATTAGTCTTCTTGCAGATGCATTTCCTAATGTTCCTATGATGTTTTTTAAGAAAAAAAAAGTAAAACATGCATAGGCAAGACCATCTATTCATACCAAAATAACACTTTTACACGAGTCACATCTAATTTCCACAAGACGCCTATATATTTGCATTTCAAACATTTTTAACATATATAAATGATCGAGTCTCTGTCACAGATTACAATATCAAATCGACCTTACTGACCTAAGCTAGAGAATTCTAATAAACAGAAACAGATAAAAATAGCGCCATAAAATAAATCCCTAAAACCCCCAGTAGAAGGCCTAAACTTGTCAAAATAACCAGGAGACTGAAACATGTTTTTGAATATAGATATTTAAAAATGGAATATAACATAGGAGGCCAGTCCAGGAGCATGATTCAATGGGAGGTAATGTCCGTTCATGTCCGTGACTTTAGCGGGCAATATACACTAACATTTAAACAAAAGACCATTTAGGATGGGCCAGGAATCTTTCACCAATCACTATCATCAGTATCAGCTTTCAGCGCAATTACAGTACATGGTGATACCTCAGTACCATGCTCCCTTCTACACTGTTTTCAGTCAGTGTGTGCGTGCGTATATGTCAGGTTGTTTCTTCTTTATCTGTTGAAACACAACCTCCAGGTATGTGTTCAAAAGTAATTTAACTGATAACCTTTTTTTTTTTTTTTATCTTATTGCTTTTTGGAATACTGTATGAGTGTTTGAGCAGTCTACACGTCCATGATGCGCTTTAGAGGTTTGGCTCAATTATGTACAGATCAGTTTGACATTATAAGTAATTTGGAGACACTCTTACTGCCACTGAAGTCACCAAAGCAATATGTCGCAAAGTCACCAAAGCAAATGTTGTAGCCGAATTTGTCTGACATCAAATATTTAAATATTACATATATCTCTAAAACATAAAAGAAAAAAAGTTGCTCAGAAGACACACTCACATTTACACAGACCAAAAAAAAAAAAACCTACTGCCAATGAATCTTTTCTGAAAGTGCACTGTCTCTTTTATTTATTTTTTTTTTTACTTGGAAGAAAAAAAAAAAAAACTTGGTTATGAGGGAATATTTGTTTATAAGCATCAGCTAAGCATTTATTTTTTTATCTTTTTTTTTTTTTTTTTTTTTTTTTACTTGGAAGAAAAAAAAGAAAACTTGGTTATGAGGGAATATTTGTTTATAAGCATCAGCTAAGCATTTATTTTTTTATCTTTTTTTTTTTTTTGAGAATAAAGCTAAGAATAAAGCTTAAACATGAGAGAAGATCTGTAGTGAAAGAAAAATGACTAGGTGAAGATAAGTTAACGATTACAGATTTTCTGGAAAACAGTTATTTTAAGACATCTTCAGCACAATGTGGATATGAATTAGCTGACGCTGTACACAGCAGTTTCCCTCAGATAAAGCAGGTCTGTATGAAACGCTCACAAACAACTTTAACACATGTAACCTGAGCAGAGGTATATTGCAATATTGTTCACATAGGATACAGTTACAATGTCAATACAACTACTTTTTATAACTGTATTTGTATTATTTCAATTATTGTAACTGCTTGTAAAACACAATCTGACACAGTAAGATTAATAATAAAAAAAGAGTTAAAATGTGACATGTATAAGTTATAGATGGAGGTATAGCCTGGCATTCTTATGTTATTTATTTTTTATATCTATTTTATATATGACTTTATTTGTGTTTATTTCACTGATCTGACGTCTTTATCATCCACTTGCAGAACACTGTTCATTTTGAACGTCATTACAGTAAATGCATGTAAATTGTCAGTAGTGTAGAGCTAAGAATGTTATTTTTCTGAAACAATTTCAAGCTGTTGGTGTGTACATACACGTTTTTAATTTTTCACTGAAAGATAACGGAGAAGTAAAGTAGACTAAGTTATTAAAACGACGGTGAAACTCTGTGCTCTTATTAATACACACTGAAGCTTACACGCACCGCACGTGAACACATTTACAACCTGTGTGTACCAACTGTCTTTACTATGATTTACTTCAACATGCACTTGACTAAACTATAAATTCTGAAATTAATGCATTTGATATGACGAACTCGTTTTCTGTGTTAATTTTCATTAGTGACGTTGTTGTTTTTTAAATCTGACAATAAAAAAATAAGTAAAGCAAGCTTAAAATAAATAAATAAATCAATAAAATAAAATTACCCTGCCTTTCCCTGTTTTATCTTCTATAAAAAAGGTAACGAGTGTGTAAATTAGCGTTCGCGCATGCTGAGGCCATCGGTGTTCTTACCTGCTGTTGATGTGTTTCAGCATCCCATTGACAAAACTTTACTAAACGACGGTCAACTTCGGGTAAAGACAAAACAGAGAGATGTTTCTTGCAAAACAAGTCCTCCTCACTCGCTTCACACAGCAACTCCCGTCCAAACGATAGTCCGGAGAGCGCGAGAGTCACTCAGATGTTGACAGATAGATGTTTCTATCTCCTCTCTGAAAGCAAGAGCAAACGGAGGAGATTGGTCGGGGGGTGATCGATGTGTCCAGCGCTCATGTGTGTAAATGCCGAATATCAGCCGCCACCGTCCGGAAAAAAAACGAGATACGGAGTTACACGAGCTGCCGCTGTTTCCTCACAGAGATACAACAAAGCCGGGAGTGCGCGCGAGCATGTCTACCTGAAAGCGCTGCGAGAGTACAGATAATTCGCGCAAGAGTGTGTTTCCTTAGCTCTGGATCTGGCTCGGCGCTACTGGTCCCCCCGCTGCGTCCAATCAGTGCGCTATGTGTCTGTATCCAGCACCGGATCAGTGATAAATGAAGGGTCATCCATGACTAACGCCGAACCCTGATGAATGACTTTCACAAGCTCGTCGTCATCATCGTGTCTCTGGCTGATAGCGACTGTAAGCAGCTCATGGGTTTGGCTCTGTTTTACGTTTTCATTCGGGATGCGAAGTTCATTCTCTTCGAGGAGCAGCGCAGCGCTTGGAACTGTTATTTTGCATGCTCCAAGTTATTTCTTCCCCTAACCCAAAACACCACAAAACATGTCCTGTATAATAAACCATAAAAATAACTAACTGTTAGATTTGTTTTTTATTTCTTTTAAATTTATGGTTAAAAACAAAATGGCAGCTGCCAGAACTTTACTGTATTTTTTTTATATATTAAATGTTGTAAAATTGTTGTGGCAAATGACGTTACAAGAATATTCGGGATTTTGGTGGCATGCTACCTGACAATGCATTTATGTCATTAAATTACATGTCATTAAATAATGTTCATATATTGACATATCTGAGCGACACATATCGGAATCTGTTTGTAAAACAATTAACTAAATACAATCATTGAGATAAAATTAAAGCCTGCATATTACCTTAAATAAATATTTTCTCTGTAAATAAGGCAATTCACAATTTTTACTTCTGAAAAATATTTTTTTTTTCCGGTATTTCACAGTAAAAATACATATGTTGCATTTTAGCAATTTTGTAATGCATATTGCAAGGTAGCTTCCAGTTAAACAGTTTTTATTTTAACACTGATACTTTCTTTGCATATTTTTTTTTT
>SCHK01342819.1:11176-24980 GCA_004124795.1 Poropuntius huangchuchieni
ACAGCCTACTAACTGACAACAAACCAGTATCACTGAATAGTCTGCTATTAAGTTTAAAGTTAGACTCCAAAGGATATTTTTTGCCGTCCTTAAATTTAGTGTAAGTATAATTTAATGAAATGCATCGGTTGTGCAGTGTTGTCTTGCAAAGTTTCATCGCTTTTTAACATGTTGTCAGGGTGTGTGAGCGCAGAATATCGTCCTTGGTTACCAGATAGCGTCTAAATCCAAACACTGCAGTTAACCATTTACTGCCCACAAGTTCAACTACGGAAAACATAACAATAAACACCAAATTATTGAGGAATATTATAACAATAAGATGAATATTTATATAAACTCTACCTAAGTCTTAACTTTTGCACAGCGAGATAAACCGCAAAGGGGTGTATAACAAACATTAGGACTACAGGTTAACATTTATATAGGCCTATTTATATACATCTAACGTGCGTGTGTGTGTGTGTGTGTGTGTAAAAAAACATTACAACTATCTATTCCGCAACCCATTACAACACAATTTTTTATGTAATTTAGATAGCAAATAAGGTCATAAAGCACACATTTTAAGATAGAAGAATGTTAAAATAGTTTTTAATGAAATATCGCATGTCACACTGAAGGACATTGCTGCCACTATCTGAGCTACCATGTCAACAACTACCATGTCAAAAAAATAAATAAATAAAGACATCATAATAATGCATATTATTAGGGGGAATATAATAAGGAGAAGAGAGTTAAAAGAGAAAGTTTTGTTTCAAAGGAAACATAATTGACTTTAATAATCTTCTCTGATGTTCAAAGTAAATAAAGCTTGTTGACATTCATATACATTTCACTGAAATAAATTCATCACAATTTTTCTTCATCAAATGAAATAGTGCATTAAGTAATTTGAAACATTAAATAAGAATTCTTTTTTTTTTTAACATCATCCATGATCATTAATGTCTTGTTTTATCATTTTAATGGGAAGCATTGCCTCCTTTTAACATAAAGCTCTTTTCTTGTGCTGTGTTAGTTACAAAACTAGCACAAAAAAAAAAATCTAAGTCTGTTTATTTTTCTTCTTCTTTCCTGAAAATTCTCGTCTTCTCTTTCTATANACTGTGTTAGTTACAAAACTAGCACAAAAAAAAAAAAATCTAATTCTGTTTATTCTTCTTCTTCTTTCCTGAAAATTCTCGTCTTCTCTTTCTATAATGATGACCTCCTCCCTCACTGCGACTGGTGAAGCTGGGCATCGGTGGCTCAATCTCTCCAGGACGTCCCCCTCTGTCTGGCACACTGCCCATCAGTACCTGCAGAAACAAATGTTGTGTATAAATCCATTTTTAAATCTTTTCTTAATGCTGCAGTCCGTAACTTTTGGCGCTCTAGCGGTTAATAAACAGAACTGTGTGCATCTTGCGGAAGAACATTGTAGCCGGAGCTACTTCTCTCCGTTTATGTCTATGACGAATCACACAGGTACCAGGCTACTCTGCAGTGGTACCTACCCGAACAAGTCTAAATAAGTCTAAACACTTATTACAGGTGTACTGTAGTGATTCAGGACAAGCCAAAAAACAAATGGATTCATGGTGTACTCGCTTCTATAAATTTTGTAAATTTAACCACAAAAAAGTTACGGACTGCAGCTTTATGCAAATTGCAACACTGAATTTAATGCACTCAACCCTGCAGAAAAAGTGAATTATAGGTACAAAACTTAGGTGAAGGGCACCTTGTGAACAGCTGTTGAAGGCCCTGCTTTAACAGGCCTAATGCGAGACTCATCTTCTCTGGTCGCCAGCAGAGTAGCAATGGAGACAGAGGACTCAAGAGAAGGTGTGAAGGTTTTCACGGAAGAAAGTAAAGCATTGCGTTCCTTGAAAGAAAATAGGGAGAGTTTGCTCAGTGAAACATATTACAAAACATGTTTGAAGATTTACAAAAGAGACAATATTAGTACCTTTCCCCTCTCTCCCCAAGTAAAGGATTGTAGTGTGACATGGAAACGCTTGATCATCATTTGGCGCCGACATTCATAATCCTTACAGAGAGCTCTGTTGATGTCATTAATCTTTTTCTGAGAATGAAAAAATAAATGTGAAAATATTTGTTCTGGGATAGAGCTCTAAAAAAGGTCAATGTGACTCTAATACATAAAAGACAGCATACTGCTACAATGCTCTCAAACGCTATTTAAATAGTAGATAAACAATGTTTTGGCCCTTTTGGTGTTTCTCAGGTAGTCAAAAAAATTACAACTTGAACATCTTTAGAAGAATCCAAAATGTAGTTAACTTTTCATCAGAAAAGATTTGGAGAAGTTTGGCATTACATCACTTGCTCACCAATGGATCCTCTGTAGTAAATGGGTGCCGTCAGATTGAGATCCCAAACAGCTGATAAAAACATCACAATTATCTACAAGTAATCCACAACGCCAGTCCTTCAATTAATGTCTTCTGAAGAAAAAAGCTGTTTTTTGTAGTAAACAAACCTATCATTAAGAGGTTTTTAACTTCAAACCTTTGCTTATGGCTAAAATCAAGTAAAATTAATCTGAATCAGAAGAGAAATATGCACAGATCAATTACTATTTACAAGTAAAAACAGTTCTAAACAAATATTTTGGTGGATTTCGATGTAAGAGGACAACAGGGGGCCTTTTCACTGTATGAAATATTATTATGGATTATGGAATGGTATTTAAGCCGGAAGCAATGGTTCCAAATTAAAATGCCTTAATGATGGATTTGTTTCTTACAAACACACAGTTTTTCACTTCACAAGATGTTAATTGAAGTGAATTGTGGATTATTGCGATGTTTTTAGCAGCTGTTTGGACTCATTCTGATGGCACCCATTCACTCCAGAGGATCCATAGCTGAGCAAGTAATGTAAAGCTAAATTTCTCAAAACCTGTTCCAATGAAAAAACAAAGTCATCTACATCTTGAATGGCCTGAGTGTAAGTAAATTTGAGCAAATTTTCACTTTTGGGTGAACTATACATACACCTGAGTAGGCATAAACAACAAACAATACATCAATACAACAAAAATAAACAAAAACAATTGATCAATATAAATCAACTATTTCTGGTCATGCTCCTGTTCTAAAGTTTTTTGTTTGTTTTCAGATGTGCACACACCATTTCACTTTAATACATACCCATTGCTCAGAGTTCAGACTGGTCTTCAGTAATCCTTCTGGCACGTCACCTTCTGGAAGTGATGTCACCCGTGTCTCCACCTGAATAAATGCCGCATATATTAGACATCACCAAAAAATGTCAAATCTCTAGTAATAAATACTAGACTTACACTGGTGATGTTTCTTACCTCTGCACAGGCATCACTCATCTGAGAGGATGTTTCTAAGCCAAGAGTCTGAAACAGTTCTGCAAGATTTTTATTTACTTCTTTCCAATTAGTTTTATCCTCTTGTGCCGGACTGATTTCCTGATGCTCGTCTTTATTGCCCATATTAAGACTTTCCCATTTTCTTTGCTCTTTGCCCTTTGCCTCACAACTCTGTTCTGTATCTTCTGGATGACTCTCTCTGTACGTCAGCATACGTGCTGCCGCCAACTCTGACACCAAAAACTCTGTCAATTGAAAGATAATATGTACAGTATCTCTTCACAGAAAATCCTGAAAACGCACAGATTGAAGTCATCTATCACCTCCCCTACCTTACCGGTCACTCTGAACAGCAGAAGTGGGCTAAGGTACTCTGATGTAAGTGTATTTTGAGGACAGGACATTTCCTTCAGCACTTCCCTCAACTCCCCGACCAGAACTGCACCACCAGCATGCCGTGCTGAAGCACAGTTACATTTTATTCATAATGCAACAATGCAAAAAAAAAAAGGATGGTTGAACTAAAGTTGTGCAAAATGCTTATAGGCAGGATTTGTTTTTTGTACCCAAGGCCTAGAATTAAACCCAAATATAAATAATTGTTATTTGATTCTTATTAATGATTTAAATATGACACATTGAAATCCCTTACTCACTCAAAACATTTTTTTAAAAAAGAAAAAAAAGATGGGAATTCGTTAGTGAATTTAGGACTCGGTTGGGTTACCTGGAATATCAGGACAACTTTCTCTTAGTTCAGAGACTAACCAGGTGAGCAGCGGGCAAGGTAGTTCGTCACATTTACATTTCTTCAAGCACTCTCTGCTTTTATACCTATGAAATATTAAAGCAGCTGTGAGTAAAATTATCTTGACATAAACAGAACAACATTTGAAATGGTTGTTTATTTCAGCGTTACTCACCCAAGAGCTTCAATTAAACTGATTATGCCAGTTTCTCGCTCCATTGTTAAAATTACACAGGCTCTGTCGTGAGTTCTTCACTTCCTCTTTCACTATCCACGGCTGTAAACAGAAGTCGAGAAAAAGTCAAGCTCTGCCGATAACCGAGTGCAAGACAAGATTAATCGAACACAATTGATCGAAACAGTTCAGTCGTCCTAATCAACGAATGCACAGATTCCTTTTGTTCTAAACTAATCAAATAATGCACAAATATTGCACAAACACTTTAAGACAGACACTGATTTTGACGCTTTGATCTATAAATGTCTTGATTGTTTTATCTTTTGCTTGCAAATGACTACCTACTACTAAAATAAAACGTAAATTTAAACGTAAGTCAAAAAATGTACAACAGATACAAGTAGATATGTGTGACAAAAAATTAAATCTTTTTTTTAATTATTATTCTTGTGCATTAAAATCGGCATTTATATTCCAGTTTATAATTGACAAAACTGATATATGGAGTGATACTAATCATTAATAGTTTTGTTTATTTGGGTAGAAAGTGTTGCGTGGTTCTGGAACAAAAACATAATGTATTTAATTCAACTTTATTTTTGTTGAACAAATTTGATCTATGTAAAATTTAATCTTTTTTAACCAGAAACCCATTCTCTGCCTGTTCTATGTGAATTACGGCAGTACTTTAAGTCTCTATTTAGAATAATAACAAAGATATGATTTGTTGTAATTGACACGTTTACGTTGTTTTTATATGAATATTAGAAAGGCTGCGTATGACGAATATGATTGGCTGCAGCGGGTTCGACAGACAGCAGCTTTAGCCAATCAGCTGCAGGGAGCGAGAGCGCTCAGACCGTCGTGAGGCGGAGGAAGTGGGCAACCACGGTCACCCTCCATCTTCGATACCATCGTAACGACAGATTGCTTGAGGGGGATACTGACAGAAAAAGGTAAATATCTTGTTTTCTGCGCACACGAGGTAGTATGTATGTTCAGCTAGTGACTTAAAATGATATTTGATTCTTTTAGAGTGTGCATGTGAGGCGGGTGTATTTAGCGCGCAAATTACTTGACTCCATAGTTCGCTGCAATGCTAAGTGTGCAGACAGTGGATACAATGAAACATGACAATAAATTGTTTTAACACTTAAACGAATGGATTTTTGTCTATGCATGTTGTTGTATTTAATGTACTACAGCCTAAATACCCCTCCAAATGAAGTGAAGTTGTTTTTTAGCTGCAAAGACCTCGGCCTCTGTTATCCTGTTAGCACGCTGGCTAATATTTTAGCGACTGTGAAGATGATCCGCCGAGCGCGTACAGTAACCAATCAATGCCTCGCGTGTTTACTCTGACTGTACAGGCGCACAGTTTGGAATAAACTGCTGAAGGGGTGCATGAATCATGAGCGGGCTGAATGTGAAAAAGCTCAAAGTCAATGAGCTGAAGGAAGAGCTCCAGCGGCGAGGCCTGGACACCCGTGGGCTCAAGGCGGATCTGGCGGACCGATTGCAGGCGGCGCTGGAGGCCGAGGCGGCGGGGTCTGCGCCATCGGACGAGCAGGATCAAGACTATGAGCCTGGCGGGGAGCCGGGGGAGGGCAATGATGATCTGGAGGAAGGTAATGCGTGTTTTTACCTATGTTTTGATTTGGCTGTGTTCTGAAGCTGCAATGCGGGCTGTGTTGTTGCAAATGGAGATGTGTTTCAAAGAGATTAGGAGAGATTATTTATTAGGATCGCCTGGCAACCACCATAGGGGGACCCCTTCTGATGCAGGACACCCACCTGGGAAATACAAGAAAGGGCATCTAATAAGTGCTTGCATTGTCGAGGAAAACTCAAAATTTAGTAATTTGACTACTGGAAAAATCTGGTAGCATAAAAAAAATATTTCAGTAAGAAATTAGTAGAATCTTTAAAGTCATGGATATATTGTGGAAAGTTCTGTAGGATACTATAATAACTTCAGAGTATTCAAGTATTTTGTTCAAGACAGTAATGCAACAAAAACGTCTTTATCTACAGTATTTCTAAAACTATAGTAATTAATGTTAATATAGTAATATAGTAGTTAATGTTAATATATTTGAAAATTGTATTTGAGTAATCACAAATGACTGGAAGAATCATGGAAATTAGTTCTATACAATAATGCAACAAAATATGTTTATTTTGCTTAATTTCTACACAGAATTTGCAGCCAGGGAGCAAGATTATGGAGAAGAGGCCAAGGCACAGTTTGATGATGGAAACAGCACAGACCTATACCAGGGTGGATTTGATGATCAGGGAACCGAGAGTAACGAAGGCAATGAGGACAGCACCGAGACCCCCATACCTGGTTTTGGAACAAGTGATTATTCATCAGACGCAATGCCAGGACAAGTGACGGAGCAGTACTCCTTTGACCAGGATGAATTCCAGGAGCCTGAGGCCAAGCAGTCGTACCCTGAGGAACCGGCCAGGCAGCTCTGTAAGCAAGATGAGGTGAAGCAGGAGAATGAGGAGACTCCTTCACATGCAGAGCCACAGAGTGAGCAGAGGTTCGAAGAACCAGCGTCGCGGAAGATCCCAGAAGGGGACTCAAGTCATCGCAGCGAGCAGGAAGAGTCTGGTAAGTCTTGTCAAGTGTTCAAATGACAATGTATAAGTACATCTACTATACCATTAAACTGGCACATAATGCTCTTGATCAAGTTGGACTGTGTGCCGTTAGTTAATATTATGCTGAAGAAAACATGAAAAATTGTTTTCATAAAGCTGTTAATGTAAATCCCATAGGGATTCTATAAGGAAGTCTATAAGCCATAAACCAAGCAAAACAGCCAAAAGGTGCATCATAACATTACACACTTTTGGAATTGTCTGTACATTGTCATGGGTAATGTAGTTTTTCACCAAGAACTATATTATTTTGAAAGTAAGTTGAATTATTGTGAACAGATGGCTTCAACAAAAGTGTATACAATCGATTAACAAGAGTTATCAGTAATTGTTAAAAATCAGTTTGCCCTGTAGAGATAATGAATTGTGTTTTTACTCCAGAACTTCTGACTATTGCGCTCTATTACCACATAAATGTATTTGATGTAGCTTATGATATATTTATCCAAATCTTTGCAGAGAGTTATGAGGTGAAGACTGAGTGTAAGGCCGATGAAGATGTTCCACAGCGGGCTGAGCAGGGCGGTGACTGGGATGCACAGGCCAAATCAGAGGATGATAGATACTCGTCATACAGTCGCAAGAGGTCATATGATGAAAGTCGAGGATACGGTTACTATGAACATCGTGAAGAAAGAAGGTAAGTTCCGTCTTATTGGATTTACTTTTTTTGTATTGCTCAATCTCATAGTTCTCTTTGGTTGTTATAGGGGAAGGTCACCACAACCCCCGGCTGAAGAAGAAGAGGAAGACATTGATGATAAACTTGTGGTCATTGACACCTGTGAGTATATAAGATATGTTCCTGTGATGGAGCTGTTTGTATTTGCAGTCGGTGTGTAACAGTACACAAATGTCAAAAGTTATGGTGCTGTATGTTTTCAGTACAGCAAAGGAAAAAAACTAAGTGCTTACACTTTTGGATGCAAAATGTTTTAGTCAGAATTATTTTGCTCCTGTTCTACTTTGCTCCATCTGTCTGTTTGGCACATATGTGTGCACTCGTTTGTTAAAGTCTGCAAAATGAAACATAGACTTGCTTTCTGTTTGGTTACTCCTTTATACAAAATAATTACAGCCATCAGATGTACTGGTAAACACTTTATTTTTAGGTGTCCTTGTTACACATGTTACATGTACTTCCTATTGTAATAGCAATCAATTATGCATAATTATATGAAAGTAACCCTAAGCCAAACCCTAACCATATAGTAAGTGCATGGTTAATTAATATTACTCAGTAATTAAATGTATAATTACACTGTATTTTAGACACCTTGAAGTCCCATACTAAAATATAAAAAAAAAAATTATACTAAAATAAACCATACAGCATGTTCACAGTGTTTGAGTCCACACAAAGAAACACTGAACTGAACAGAGTACAGAATGAAGATATTTGAGATTCAGGATGTCTATGATGTGATTAAATTAACGGAATATTAAACATAATCCACAATAGAAATATATTCACATCCTTATTGCGTTAACTGTTATATTGTTAATGTTTAACTAGAGGTTATCTTCGTCATTACAGGAAAACATCATGTGATTATCTTGGAAAATCTTGTGATGATCAAGGAAATATATCTTTAGTAAACAAATTAGGCCAATTAATATGATTCATAATCTTTTTTTGCCCAGAAAGAAAAAAGAAATAAATAACAAATACAATTAAAAAAAGAAAGTATCTGCACATTACTCGATCTGAAAAAAAGTGACTCAGAGCATCCTTAATTTTCAGGATTCCTGGTCTCAAAATTAAGAAATAATTTGTTTATTTACAATAGTGTTATATCCACTGTTTTATTCACATTACAGAATGGCTTTTTATTTGTTTGTCTCTAGACAACTGTGACCTGCACTTCAAGGTGGCTCGTGACAGATACAGTGGTTACCCTCTGACCATTGAGGGTTTTGCCTATCTGTGGGCAGGTGCTCGAGCCACTTACGGTGTTACCAAAGGACGTGTGTGCTTTGAAATGAAGGTAACAAAGATGCTATTTAGTGTTTTAAGCCATGTTTGAGTGCCTGAGATAGGTCACAAAGATCTTTATTGTCCTGTTTCTTGTTTAGATAAATGAGGAAATTTCAGTAAAGCACCTTCCTTCGTCTGAGCCTGACCCTCATGTGGTGAGAATCGGATGGTCCCTGGATTCTTGCAACACTCAACTTGGTAAATGACCAGACTTACAATGACCTTGCTTCAAAGCATTTCTTACACCTGATGCAGTTTTCTGTAGTAAGATTAATCAAAATGCTGGATAGATTTTGCCTGAAAGTGTTAGGGTTTTTTATGCTGCATTATCATTCATGTTACAGGTGAAGAACCCTACTCTTTCGGCTATGGAGGAACTGGCAAGAAATCCTCCAACTGTAAATTTGAAGACTATGGGGAAAAGTTCAGTGAAAATGATATCATTGGCTGCTATATTGTAATTAAGTTTTTGTCTCATACTTCTAGATTGGATTACACATAATATAGCTTAATATGGGCTCAGAGACTATTATTAACCATTTGTTTCCCACTTGGATTGTTTTCCATAGGACTTTGAAAGCAGTGAGGAAGTAGAAATGGCGTTCTCCAAGAATGGCAAGGAGCTGGGCCCATGTTTCCATGTCTCTCGAGAGGAACTGGCCGGCCGCGCTCTTTTCCCACATGTATTGGTGAAGAACTGTGCCGTGGAATTCAACTTTGGACAGAGAGAGGAGCCCTTTTTCCCTCAGCCAGAAGGATTCACCTTCATTCAAAATATTGACCTAGAGGAGAGAGTCAGAGGGACACTGGGACCTGCTACTAAAGCTGATTGCGAGGTTTGATGTGGAAATTAACTTTTGGACAATTAATGCGTGTCTACAAAACCTAATCTGTATGAATTAGTTATGTAATTAATGTTTAATACATAACAGTAAAACAAATGTTTACATTTAACATGTTTACATGAGCAGTGGAAAGAAGATATTGATGATACATAGCTTGTAAAATGTTAACTCCATGTTTTCTTCTTAGATCCTGATGATGGTTGGTCTGCCTGGTAGCGGAAAAACCACCTGGGCCATAAAACATGCTGAAGAGAACCCTGACAAGAAGTACAACATCCTGGGCACAAATGCTATCATGGAGAAGATGAAGGTATGCCTGCTGAATACAATGTCTGTTATTATGGCAGCTGTACATGGTAAAAGTTGTTCAGGCCGTCCACCATTGAATCGTTTTGAAAATATGTAGTTATTCCAATCAAAATCTACACGCTAAAGTTTATTGCTCCGTTTCCATCAGGTGATGGGACTTCGTCGTCAGCGCAACTACGCCGGACGCTGGGATGTACTTATTCAGCAGGCCACACAGTGTCTCAACAGGCTCATCCAGATCGCTGCACGCAAGAAGCGCAACTACATCCTGGATCAGGTACTGCCATACTTGCCTTCCTTTGCGCTGTCCTCACAGCTAAAGCCCTTCCCCTTCCTTCTCAACCCTCCCCCAAAAAAACCACATCCACTGCTGCTCACTGATGCACATGTTCATTAATGCACTTCTGTTCTCTCTGTAGCCTAGTCCAAAGCATTGATTAGCCTATTGTGCTTCTGAAGACTTGTTTTTTTCCAGTCCTTTTTCTTTGTCCTGAACATGTTGCTGAATTATGATTTGTTTTGATTTGCTTAAACGTTAAAAAAAAGATCAGGGAAAGAATGCAGTATAGTATGTTGCAATGAATATTTTTGACTTTATGTATTGCCTTGTTGTAAAGAGATCTTTGCCACACTGTACAAGTAGTCCATGACATTAGTAAGATGTTGAAAAACAAGTAATCACTGCCTGGTGAGTAAGAAAACGCCTTCTGTTGCTATGGTAACTGTAAAGAAAACAAGAGAACTTTTCATTAGATAAACTTGGAACTTTACTTGAATGTTGTGTTTAAAAATGAATGGCAGGTAAGTGGAAAAACTAACCTGCTTGAAGTTTACAGGCGGACAGATCCAGAGGTTTCAAGGTAGGTAGGGTCAATGGACATGCTAATGGGTCCTAAGGAGTCCGTGAGTATGAACAGGTGGGTACTAAATGTTTGTCCGTGTTGGGCACGCTGGCCTTTTGAACAATGGGTAAGTGAAGGTAAGGAAGGGGACCCAGGCAGTGCATGAGATCGAAATACAGAAGAGTGAGGGTTATTTACATTCTTCAGAAGATTGAGATGAGTTTTATGAAGTCAGGATAATATTGAGTAGCAGATAATGTGTTAAAATTTCACACATTGATGTTTGGAAGTGATTGATGCAAGTAAATTTTGAGCATGACCAACAGTTTGGTTATTTTGAGAGAAAACACTTCCATTATTAAGCTGTCATATTAAAATTTAATTTCATGTAATTTCTCGTAACTTGAATCTTTTATAGTATTTTATAGTAACACACCAGTTCTCTGTAACATTCGTCTCGTAAGAGAACGGCTTTTGTTAATACTGCTAGTTTGAGGGAAGCAGAAAGGGTCCCCTGTACAATGTCAGTCAATTGCCAATTCCCTTGTGTTGGTCTCTTCCCAATTCACGGTAAGTCAGATAAGGTTGTGAGAGACAACCGCTAGTCATTCCAGAGCAGTAACTATAGACATGAAAAAAAAAAAAACTCTCTCACTTTCATCGTTGCAGGAATCCAATTCCCCTCCTACGGAACGCAAAGCCGTAACAAAAGCAAATAATGAACAGCTTCTACTTCTTTCTTGTCACCATTGCTAGACAAATGTATATGGATCAGCCCAGAGACGAAAAATGCGTCCTTTTGAAGGTTTTCAACGCAAGGCTATTGTAATTTGTCCCACGGATGAGGATTTAAAAGAGCGAACGTTAAAGCGAACTGATGAGGAAGGGAAGGATGTTCCCGATCATGCTGTGTTAGAAATGAAAGGTAGGAATGCCATGGATAACCAAAACAAATGTTCCAAACTACACACCAGATCTGCTTTTGCTGTTTTTTTGTTTGTTTCTTTATTTTAAGACTTGGAAGAACCCACCCGTCCCTCCTTCTGTTAAACCTTTTTGCCAGATAAAAGAGCTCCTCTCACCTTTTTTTTCATCTCTCCCTGCCCTGTTAACCATATTTTCTTGCATTGTCTCTCATGCCATTCCTCACCACTGCAAACCAGCTCAGATAATCAGGATTGAGGATAAGGATTGCTGCAATTGGCTCTCCAATTCACTTCAGCAACCGAGCAGTTTGTATTGGCTGTATTATTAAACGTTGAATAAATTATCGGACGGCTGTCCTCAGCTAGGTACTTCTTAATTTGCAGGGACACCTTTTATCATAACACTCTTTTTCTGGCAACAGTTTTTAGTTTAAATTTCATTCCCTAAGACCCCTCTACATTGTCCTCATATTCTTACTCTGGGACAAGTGTTTTCTTACACAGCTAAGGCAACGTTTGTCCTAGAGCATGTTAACTTTATCACCACATGCTCTAGTTCTCTCTCTTTTACTCTCTCTGTCCCCTTGTTCTGTCCCCTCCCCTGTATTTTTGCTGTCACCATTGTATGGTGCTGATAATGATTCTCTTTGTCTTTTGCCGGCGCGGCTGTTCTGTCCCTCATTGCGTGCCTCTGCTCCCGCAGCAAACTTTGTGCTGCCCGAAGTCGGCGAGTTCCTGGACGGGGTGACATTCGTAGAGCTTCAGCGGGAAGAAACCGACGCTCTCATCAAGCAGTACAACGAAGAAGGCCGTAAAGCCGGGCCTCCCCCAGAGAAGCGCTTTGACAACCGCCAGGGTGGTTTCCGCGGCCGTAGTAACTTCCAGCGCTATGACAATCGTGGTGGACCTCAGGGTGGCAGAGGTGGATACCAGAACCGGGGTGGCTCTGGAGGTGGAGGATACCGAGGAGGTAAGAGTCCTGAATTAGTTTATTATTTTTTATTTATTTAATGTGGACACATTAAAAAGTGACAGTGAAGACATTTATAATGTTATAAAAAAGATAGATTTTAAATAAATGATGTTTGTTTTGAACTTTCAATTCATGAAGAAATCCTGAACCAAAAAAACAAACAAAATGGCACTACATTCAAGTCACTTCGTGGACTTGCTTTCTCTTTTCAAACAAACACAACTGCCACCATTTTGCACATCAGTTATGGATTGTATTGATAATGATCTCAGAGGGCGTTGGTATTAATATTACTGCAGTATGGTTGCAGTGTTTGTATAGGCCAGTGTCAAAAAATACCATGATACCAGTCAGTACTGAAATTTTGAAAATGCTCCGGTTGTATTCTAAACAATGGCATCTACTATATTGCTTATCAATTTGAGCCCGATTGAGGACATTAGTTTAGAGGATCGCGCAGAACCTGTGCATGCACGGCTTTTAATGGTAGGCCTATGGTTTTTGTTTGTTGTCTCATACTTTTAAAAACGGCGTTATTATTCTACTGCTTATGTTAGCTTTTAATATACGGTTTTGTCATGATTAAATTTTTCATACAGTACAGCAACCGCATGCACGTCCGTAGCTGTGAAAGTAAGTGTATAAATGGAACAGTTCATTGTTGGAGCAGCTGAGCTGATCTGAATAAGAGAGAGAGATTCAGAGCATTTGCAGAGCAACAGAATTAGGAGCCGCTGCTTTAGAACATTGATTTTTAAACTTGTGAATCTATTAGAATCTTTAGAAGACAGAATCGTGATTCATACAGTATATGAATAGATTTTTACGTGCACCCCTAGTTTTCTTTCTTGCATATTCCCAGGGGCGAGGTTAATCTGGGTTTATAATGTCAGTAACCCGGAATAATTTTGTTTAGGACAATATACAAGTAAAATGATCTAGTAATTCCGACTCATGTAAGCATGTATATATTTATA
>SCHK01342822.1:0-10287 GCA_004124795.1 Poropuntius huangchuchieni
ATGAATGAATTAAACAAATCTTAATTAACAGCATTAAACTTGAACCAATAAACTGAACATTTTAACAGCACATGTTTACTGCATCATCAGCTGCAATTGTTTCTTAAAAACAAAACCAGCACACATAATGGACATCAGCTCCATTTTACGCATCCTATGTTTGTTTCCTTTTTGCTGTCTCACATATTTTTTCCTTTTCAATTAAGCCTCAGTGCTGAATTTACAGCTGCCTGCTTTCTAACTTTCGTTTAAGCTTCTGTCAAACCCTTTCTTGGCCTCTTTTTCTCTTTTTTTAAGTCCCCAAGATGCCTATAAAAGCATGAGGGGGTTTGAGCAGACTTTCTGTTACTCTAAGGTCGTTTATCACATGTCAACAGCAGTAATGATTTTCTCTTCTTCTTTCTTCCACAGGCTGGCGCTGGGATTAGTGAGCAATTAGAATGGACTCTTTAGCTTTCTCTATGGTCATAACCAAGTCTCCAGAGAGCCGACAAACACAAGTGCACGGGTACACACAGACAGCCTCAAATGCACATGCAAGACACTTCAAAAGCTTACACTTTCTCTGTCAGATTCTGAGGAGAAAGGAAAAAAGTGTGTGAGAACTAAAATAGCAGGTTTCACAGTAACAGGGAGTCAGGCTGAGACTTGCTTATGTGTGTGTGTGAGTGTGTGTGTGTGTAGAGCTGCGCTTGGCTCGCTCTGTTGTCTGTCCAGGAATATTTCCAGCACCTGGTCCCTCATTATACGCGGCCCTAAAACTTCAAGTGAAACTTCAGCGCCAGAAAAGCAGGCCGCCTTTCTTGTGCCGCTTCATCTAAAGCCATTACCAAGGTCTGAATCAACTGAGACGCACCAAAGCGGGAGAAAAGTTCATTATGTCATTGTCAGCTTTATATTCTGCGAAGAAATTTAATCTCAGTCCAACTATGGCTCCAAAGTTCCTTCCCAACATTCAATTTACACACTATACTGACTTCGCAACTCTTCAGCCCAAGTGGAAAGGCTTACAGGTAGGCCTACTATTTATTGGCATAAGATAATCTTTCAACATATTTAAAGGTTAAGGGCATCATTTTTCTCTGTTAAAAGGCTTTCTCCTACCTCGGGTCAATNGATATAATCTTTCAGCATATTTAAAGGTTAAAGGCATAATTTTTCTCTGTTAAAAGGCTTTCTCCTACCTCGGGTCAATATGTAGTGAAATATAAGTAGACCGAACGGAACACATCGGATTACGTAAGTAAAACAGGCTTATGTTGAATTTACTCCACACTTATATTTCCCACTAGAGTCGCTCAGTGCTAATTGCTAACGACTTACTAGCTTTGTTTTAGTCATTACAGACAAGCCATTTAAAATTGTAGAAAGCATCATTAAGAGTTTTTCTAAATAAAGAATTGAATGACTTTAGGATGTCTTAATAGACATAAAGGGTCTCTTTGAACTATTTGGCTCAATTATATTGTTCAGAGGTTGCTGCTTCATAGCTCCGCTAAGTATTGCCTTTGTCTCAGATGTTTCTACTAAAAGTCTTTGGGAGACAAACATAAAAGCAGATGAAAGAACCGTTGGCATGCAGGATATCTACAGAGCTATAAAAACATAATAAGAAATAATAAGAGTTCATGTTGAGATTTTTGAAAGATTAAATAATTTAATAAAATTATAACAGCGGTTTCTACCTAAATTCTTTGTAAGAAATAAACAAAAGTAAATGAGACTAAATGAGAGTAGAATGCAAGACTAAAAAGCGAATTTTTCGTTCTAGGAAGAATTAAATAAGAAATATTTGAGTTCAAATTGAGGTTTCTGAAAATAATAAAATAAAATAAAATAATTTGTTAAAAAGCTGGAGACTTCAACTAAAGTCTATTTAATCTCACTGACGTCTAGAAGAATCACTGACAGTAGTTTTAAATAACATACAATGTATACACATGCTTTAGGATATATTCTCTGTGGCAGAAATAAACTCATTGACATACTTCAAATAATTTTCATCATCACACGGTTGATCGTTTTCTGCTTAGGGCATTTCATTATCTCTATATATTTATTCAAATAAGAAAAATTATGCATCCTCTACACTCTGAGGTATTGCCAATATCAATATGCATTGAGTTTATCTTAACTGAAATCCTGGGGCCTAGCTTGAACATAGAAAGCTATATACTACCACAATAGTCGTTCAATAAAAAGTAAATTGAACAGTGAACCAAACAGCTAGAGGCTAAATGCACTTAATGCTAAACCAAGCTAACTGTAGATTTAGGACAGCTACACAACTACATAACCTTCTAAACTATAATAATATTTCTAAATATTACTGCTTTTACTTTATTTCTGATCAAACCCACTTCTCTTAGCACACTATACAAACAGGTACACAGTCTATAACACTGTTTGCTAACACACACTTAAGACATGTCTATCACTAATAGTTTACAAATATAAACTTTGAATGTTAGTGAGCAAAACAAGCAGGGCCATGGTTACTTACAGAGTGACTCGATACACCATAACTTGTGCTTAATCAAGCTAAGATTGATTGTCTCATTAACTGAACCATGTACTCCTTATAATTATCTAGTGCTCAGGTAATTATTCCTGAACGCAGAAAACACAGAAAACATAATGGAGCACTGATTAGCAATTTCTACTCTGTGTCTCGATGCAGGTAATCATTGTACTTTCTGTGGTCATTATATTCAAAATGCATGACAAATGTACACATTTAGACATTTTACACTCAGATAATACATTTTTCTATATCTAAACAACACTGTCTATTTGCTCAAATAGAAGAACGGCTATAGAGAAAGTGTTTTCTATATGAATATATTTCAAAATGTAATTTTTTTAAGTCGTTAGTGTCACATGATCCTTCAGAAATCAGTCTAAAATGCTGTCTAATATTTATTTCATTATTTATTTATTAAATCTATATGCAGTATGACAATATTTCAGTTCTAGCACTTTAAATACACTGCTAAATTGGACACAATCGCATGTACAAAGGGCTTAAAGTGTTTCCCGGACACAAGTGAGCATTTATTGTGATGCTGCGCTCCGTAAAGGGGCTAACAGCAGCCTTAGACAGCCATGTCTGCTGGATCAGATTAATTTGGATCTGTAGTGCTGAGCAGTCCCCTTCACTCCTCTCTCCACTGCACAGAGCCTGTGTTAACACCTCTGATGAGTCACAGAGTGACAGAAGGAGAGTACAAAACCAGTGGGAGTCAGCTCCACATGAGAAGAACAGGCATGGGTGAAGACTGACAAACTGAATTCATGTCTCCTCTCGCTCTAGATACAGTCCTGTGAGGAATACTGCACTATATACTATAACTATATACTTCTTTGTGGGGTGAGTCCTATACTGTATGGTGTTAAAAGGAATGCAAGCGTACAAGCTAAGCTCAGATTGGAACCATCTGTGGTGTAATGTTGATTACCACACAATTCATTTCCATTTGTCCCTTCTTTTCTTTTAAAAAAAGCCACAAATCTGGGTTATAGTGAAGCACTTAATGGGAATTAATGGAATATCAAAACCCATTTAACCATTTCTGTCTAAAGTTATCTAATTTTACAACCTCATTGTCATGGTAACTCAACAACATGAACCCAAACAGCCCTAAATGACTATAAAATTGATGATTTAAACATTTTATACATGTGTATATATGTGTAACCTACATTATGCCACCCCTAGTAAAAAAGTAATATATTTAAAATGCATTAATTTCATACTAAGTATAGTTTTATTAACATATATACTGACATAAAAAATTATAATTAAACTTAATTTGGAGTACTGCTTGTGCACAATACACATTTTTTCATATTAAGGCTAAAATGTGCTTTTTTATGTCATTATTGATGAGGACTGTATGATCTTTGAATAATATCAGTCTTTAAATGCTAGATATTTAAGGTGTATCTGAAGTATACTTGCAATAGTTCTACATTAGCACAATCAAATATAATTTAGTATATCTTTAGTTGGACTTCAGCACTACTTCCGCACAATTAAAGTGCATTTACTACAAAATTAGTTGTTCCAATTTAGCAGACTTTAGGTATATAAGTATACTAAAATGCAATTCCATGGTATTTGTATTGAGTACATAAATACTTAAATGTATTTGTAGTTTACTTAGCATGAAATAAATCTATTTTAAATACATTTTAATTACTGCTGTCAAACGATTAATCGCGATTAATCGCAACCAAAATAAAAGTATTAGCTTACATAATATATCTGGGTATACTGTACTGTGTATATTTATTATGTTTATTTAAATATACACACATACAGTATATATTTTGAAAATATTTCCATGTATACATTTATATTAATATAATTGATGTTATATATAAATATTTTAAATGTATAAACAAACATATTTTTCTTATATACATGCGTGTGTTTGTGTACTTATATATAGGCCTACATAATAAATACACACAGTACACACACATGTAAACAAAAATTTTATTTTGGATGCGATTAATCTTATTTTTATATATTATTTTAATTTTAATATATGTATTTTTCACTAGGGACAACTGCTGTCAACTGAGATTAACTTGTAATGAGTCAGGAATACTCTGAACTGAACTGCTATATAGTGTACTATACTCTAGCATTGAGTGCTATGTTTTACTGTGGAGTCCTGTATGCCTATACTGTACTGTACTGCGATATAGACCACTGTTACTACTATACTGACTTGCAATGAAGACGTCGTGCTGGAACAGTAAGGTCTGAAGGCCAGGGGAACGATGAAAAACTAAAGATTAAGTGTCATATGATGAAAGAGGTCTAAAACGGGAAGATTTGGCGTTAACCTTTTTAAAATTGGCCTTTCGACATGTGGGCCGGGGCGCATGGCTATATTCTATCTGTGTTTCCTTCCAAGGCTTAATAAATGGAACGGTTTAAAGACACTGAGCGGGAGTGTAAAGAGAACACTAAAAGAATGCCACAGGCTCATGGAGAACATTTATTAGATCTCTGTGTCATTACAATTCAGGGCCCTTTTATGAGGGTGATGTTTGGCGGCAAAGACAGCGATGTTCCTATTCCATCTGCTGGGAAATAAAGCGCCGAATACTGTTCTGTGTCTCTATCCATCTCCCTCATACCTCCTGTCTTTCTCTTCATCCATGTTTCACTAATAGCACAAACAACACCTACACACTCCCCTGGAAAGTCCATACAAACACACTAATAGCTTCTGGTTCCTCATTTTGGCCGTCAGTCAAAAGAACACATTCTGAGTTTGTGCCATGAAAATTCTCAAACATTTTTGATTCTGAAACTTCTTTGAGGCTGTCACTTTCACATCACCATGTGATTGGATTCGGGAAACTAAATAATTCAGTTTTAACATTCTTATTTTAAAGTTTAAATACAATAATAAGGAAACTCAATACTGCTTATCGATGCTGGGAAAGCATTACTAGATATTAGAAACTTTAAGTTACTCAATTGAAAACTAGTTCAAACAGTCAAACAGTCAGGGTTAGTTCACCCAAAAATGAAAATTAGCATGTTTTACTCACCCTTAAACCCTTATTTAAAGGTGCTGTATGTAGGATTGACACCGAGTGGTTTGAACTGCAGTCAAAATTCAAAATATTGGAGAGAGTTTTTTTCACCGGGCTCCTCCTCCTCAGATTTGACGCACACGCAGGTTGCCAGATTGATGACACCAACAGGAACAAGCGCACATGATGATGAATGAAATTAAATACGCTGTGTTTTCCGGCAACTGGCAACCCGGGGTGCCGAAATACAATTGGGTAAACCAGCAGTGGGCGGGTTTCACAAACCAAAACAGAGACTGACATTCCGGCCTGTAACACACATTTTCAAAGGAGAATAACTGATTGTAGAATTGTTTTTCAGATAAACAAGCATGTTAACTTAGCAACTTAACAATGTTTCTTGAATATCTGCAAACATATTATGGTATTTTTATGCTTTAGTAAAGTCAAAAACTTACATACAGCACCTTTAAAACATTATAAACACTTTTCTCTCTCTTCTGGTATCTGTCATACACGGAAGCCATTCCGGTGATTGGATTTGACTGAAAGAAGAAAGTCATATACTTTGAGGGTGAGTAAAACATGGACTAATTTTCATTTTTGGGTGAACTAACCCTTTAGAAAAAAAATGTTGCAAAGGGAGTTCCAGGAACATGACTGACTCACTCAAATGAATCATCTTTTGAACCAATTCATTAAAATTAACCATCCAAATTAAATGACTCACTACAATGAATTAAGCCAGAAACCCCAGGCAATTTGAGCGAACATTTGATGGGCAGCTTGTTACTAGAAATGTACATTATTTTACCAAAAAACTAAGTTACTGTGACAGTACTAAAAAAGTTTGTAATGTTACCACTTCTAGTAAGTTACTCCACAATATTCAGTTCACAAAACCAACTGCAATGCCGTGAAATGATTTTAAAGATCTGCTTCAGCGAACATCAAACTTTGACAGCAGTTCTGAAAGATTTTGGAGTGAAAGAAACCTATGAGGATATTAGCACGAGGCCTCATCTGTAGGCATCTCACGCACTTTACCAGTGAATGATGAAGTGCCTTGATATGGTACATAAGACATAACACCGCTCTGTCAAACAAAGGGGAGATGCAGCCATTTCCCACACCATGCGTGTATGACAGGATGACACTGTACAGAAAAATCTGGACATTTCAGTACATCAATAAAAACATGATACGCACGCAAGAAGAAAACAAAAAACAAAAGAGTCTCAGAATGGCCCATGAGAAAAACAAATGTTTCCCCAGCCCAGGTTGTAATATCCTCCATGGGTTTGTTTTTCCCTCAAACACTCACGCAAGGCTATGACTGCGACTACACACCCATTTCAGGAGTTTTAATGATGCCGGTCAGACACAGACAGACAGCCAGTACGTGCAGCAGGAATATTACTGCTGTACAAATGCATCTGTGCATTTCACACGTCCAAGCAGATTCAACGTTAGCTTACGAACAAACCAATCAGACCACAGAGAAACGCTGACATCAAGAATATAGTCTTACTGTGAGAGGCCTGACTATAAACAAGCCGACAGCTAGGTCACCCACCTGCAACAAATACATTTCATTTGCATCATTGCATTGTAAATCAATGTTTCAGGTTGGATACACGGTGTATCTGCACTTCAAACAATTGAGACGCAGTTGTGCACGATGCAAAACAAGCCTAACTTCTAAGACAAGGATGTGTAGCAGATTATCTAATATAACAATGCTTCTCAACCAGTAGGTTTCAAGGAAAAACAACGCTAAAAGCAAAAAATATTAAGCAACGAACCGTATAATTATAAATAGGCTTATCAACACTTTTCGTATGTTTTATTGTTGATGTCAGAGGTTGTGTATTTAAACAAACTGCAGTATTTGGACACAAATTCAGATTATAATATTATCAGATCTACAAGAGTGGTTCAACCAGTGGGTTGCAGTGGAAAACAATGCTTAAAGCAAATAAAATGCAACTAACCGTATAATTGTTCATCTTTATTGGAAAATAAATAGGCTTATTAGCTTTTAAAAATGGGAGAGAAAACATTTCCTCATGCTTTGTTGTTCACGTCTTGTGCATCCAATCGAAATTTACATTACTTTGGCACAAATTTATCTGGTAATGTAGACATAAGTCAAATTAAAGTATCCAATCACTATTATTACCCAATTATATTAGATTATCTGAGATTCTCAACCAATTGTTTGCATGGGGAAAATGCTACTAACTGTGTAATTGCCCATATTTAGGATTGGACAATAAAAAGGCTTATCAGCTTGTTGTTGTTGATGTCAAAAGTTGGGCATCCAATCAAAACTTATGGTCTTTTGGTACAAACTCATCTGTTACCGTAGACAATAAAAATTTTACAGTATTAGGACACAAATCCATCTGTTACTGTAGAATCAGATAATATAATATCATCCAATTAATTCTCAAATCAACCAATAGGTTACGGGGGGAAATGCTAAAAGAGCAAATAATATAATGCAACTAACCATATGTATATTTAGGATTGGAAAATTATCAATTGTGTACCCTATCAACATTCACGGTATAATACATTTAAAATAATTTATAAGCAACTTATAGTATAATTGTGCTTTGAACCAGTGGATTGCAAGAAAAAACAATGCCAAAAACAATAAACTAAGCGTATAATCGTGCATATTTAGAATAGGAATATAAATAGACTTCTTAACTTTTTTAATGAAAGACAAACACTTCCTGTATATTTTGTTGCTGGTGTCAAAGGCTGTGCACAAGATACATGACCAGCCCTCATCCAAAAAGCATAATGAAAACTACACAATATAAAAGAAAATACAACCCATACAACAATAAATGCCTGTGCCAACCGTAATGTGCTTTGTGCTAAGAATTATTGGCTACCAAGAACACCAAACTTTCGTAATTCAAGAGACTTTTTATACAATAAACAATTTTGCTACTGCTCCGGGTTGCCACTTCATGTCCAATGTAAAATCTGTGTGCTGATGCAAAACCGCTGGAGAACCACTGCTACACAAGATAAACCCAGACGGAGAAGGACAGCTAGTAAATTTGCAAACAGCATATTTTAGATTTATTCTAAATCTTTCGAGTGCAAGGAAATTCACACATTACATTATTTAAAGAATGTAGAGGGAGATGAGAGAGGGGTGGGGAGGAATAGAGAGAGAGGTAGTGAAAGATGTTCGCTTGCACGTGTAACAGATGAGTCACATGGACGCTCGTCAAAATTTTATCAATTATTAACGCTATAACATTTTATCATGCTTGCACTCTCGGATCCCTCAAGTGTCTTTTACAGTGAGATTTTAGTACCAGTGCATTTTGATATCAGCACTGTTAGGCGTGGCTGCCAAAGCAATGAATTACACATCATGTGACTGTAGTCAGTGTTATTAAAATATCACACATAAGCAAACTATGGTTTATATGACTAAATAAGAGTATGACACACATCAGATTATCTCAGAACATGCCTCGCTCTATAACTAAACAAATTCCACAAACACCAGATTTCCATATGCATTTAATATTCCACTAAATATGATAATACATGTGTATTCGGTAATATTATCAAAAATGCATTCAGATCATAAATATACTATGTTCATTATAGCTCTGAAACAAACACAGGTAGCTCGGTTCGGGACAGAGCAAGGCTAACAGTGCAGACTGTCTGTAATGTATAGAAAAACATACACTAAATAAGACAACACGCCAAAACAAAAACATTCTCATATTGCTGCTTTTATACATATGCATGCTCATATGTAAATAGATCTATGCATCGAGTATGCCAGAGATCAAATAACCCCATGAGTCCAGCATATGTCAGTTGAATCCTGATCTTATGCACATATAGAGGTTTTTAGCTGACAACTGGTTTAGTAGGTTTAGGTAATGCATACCACTGGGTGTAAAACATCGGGTATGAAGTGCAACGAAATGAAGGCGGTTAAAAACATAAATTATCGATTTTGAATATGGCTAAAAGTGACTAGTTGTTTTAAATGTAAAAGCACGAGATTACACCGCACAGACTCGTATCGTGCAGCACAAAGCATTGAATTTAATTCACAGAAATACAGACGCTTCAGAAGCGATTGAAATGACTCGGCATACCTGTTCATCGCCGGGCCGTGTCCGGCGCCTGTTCCCCCGGCAGGCGCTCCGTTGCTCGGCTTGAGGAGCTGTCCGCCGCCCGCTGGTGCTGAAATGGAAGCCGGGGCTCCAGCCGCGGGGACAGCGCCTCCCGGTTGCCCCGGCTGGCCCTCTCCTTCGAGGCTCGCTTCATTCCCCATAGTCCCTCTGAGTGAGACGGAGGAGAAAGACGAGATCTGCTGACGAGCGTCTGATAGGGGTCTATTTATAAAAAAAAACTGGGAGAAAACTCAGCGCAGCTCCTCTTCCGCCATCATCACCTACAATCAAGCATCCTGAGCGGAGCGCGCGCGCGTGCGCCCGGCGGAAGGGCTCGACCGAGCACGCGCAGAACCGGGAACGCGCGGGGGAGCGGCGTGAACGCGCTTGTGTCCTAGATCTACAGAGTCCTGGAGAATCCAGCCTTGGAAAAATGCATCGATTACTGACGGCTCCTAATGAGGAAAAAAGTTACTCTTAATGGCATTTTATTTCTTTTCGTGGATAATATCCCAACGTTTGGATTTTTTAAGTGTTATTAGAATACGCATCTCTACAT
>SCHK01342873.1:9602-20899 GCA_004124795.1 Poropuntius huangchuchieni
TACATCCTCTTTTCCCATGCTTCCCCAGTTACGCTCTCACTTTCACACCCTGAAAGTGACTGTCACACTTACGCCTAACAGCTACAAACAGGCCCGTTCCTGAAGCTTGATTTTTTCCCAGCAGAGTTTCTTACAGATTTAAAGCTGATTACCATCTTCATTTAAAAAGGAGGGTCATGATTAAATTAGATTAAAAGAGAAAGCAATTAGTCACAATGGACTTTCTGGAAAAAAAAAAAAAAAAACATTCAGTCTTTCCATCCTACGCTGCATCTGTACCAGTTATAAATAGTTTTCAATTTCAGTTTACTTTTAGCGTTGCATTAATTTATCAAACGCAACAATACTTTCTTGCATGAACTGGATATGCTAAGCTCCAGATGGCTCACGCAAAAGGACAAATTATTGATGATTCGGTAAAGTTCATGTGGTTCAAGGCATTTGAACACATAATTTCAAAAGTTTTGTTTAATGGTGGTTAGATGAAACAAACTAAACTAACTTAATTTGTTTCATCTTGGATGTTTTTTTTTTTTGCATTGCAGTTTCTTGTGTCGACCATTTCAAATATACCCACTGCTAATGTCCAAACCATTTGTTTTTGACACAATGTTTCCACTAGTTTTCATCTTCATAATAGTTTTAGCCTTAATATAAACTTTCGTCTGGCTTCATCATGACCATGTGCCTTAGTTCCCGAGCAAAAAGAGTCAGCGAGCGTTTCTCCTCAGGACATTCTCATTGCTTACTCTTCTCTTCCTGCTCATGTGAAGAGACCAGAAGCCTCCCGGTCTCTCAGTGCTGCTAAAATTAGCCCCTGTTGATGGGAAAAGTTAAATGGTTTAAACGCAAGAGGAAGTCGCGATGCCGAAATCCGGTCAGAACTGCCTCTGCTGGGTGAGGTTAATGTGGGATTTTGATGCAATTGTTTGGTATTGGAATTCCTTTGCTTGGGCAAGCAGTGTTGTAAGAGGAACAAAGCTAATAGTGAAAGCAAATGTGCAGATCAGGCAATTTGTTCACTTTTACAGAGTCTTGATGGTGACAGCCATATGGTGTGAAGGAGGGAACAGAGGTATGAAGTAATGGCAACAAACGCTTGTGAAATGTGAGAGAAGCTTCTGCACTACAGGCAGTTATTGACAAAATGCTGAGGATAAACAATGCCTGCATAGGTCGATTAGGACCACCAGATTCAGCAGTTGTTTTTGAAGGCCCAAAAGTCTTGTCAACCAAAAAAGAGTGTACATGTCATGGACCACTTATGACTAATACCAAGTACTTTCCATTCCACCCAAAGCCAACAGTCTGCTGGCTGGGAAGGGTCACACAGACAGTAGGATCAGAGGGGTATTTGGAGAGTGAAAAAGAGAGAAAGAGAGAGAGCTCTGCCAGCGTTACGTGAGTGTGACTCAGCTCTGAGCTATGGATCCTTTGGCAGAGGGCTGTATTATCTCCAGCTGGGACACAGTGTTCTGCTTTCTTGCTGTTCTGAAGCAGACAGACCAGACTGCTTGGTTTCATCACCATAGGGTCCAGTGACGAGTGCGAGTACGTGTGCATGTTTTCTTTTTTCGTTCAGCAACGACATACCAGTTTGTGCCTGTCTTTTTAATTGACTCCCGTGAAAAGGCGTAAAACGTTTGACTCAACAACAGCACATGCAAGATATTAAGATGAAAAAAAGAAAAAAAAAAGAAAGAAAAATGCTCCAGGCACAAATGCACTGACACTTACATGTTAACTCAATTTTCATATTATATGATTTCCCAACTCCTTCCTTTCCTTCTGGAAAGACTGGTAGTTTACCAAGCTATTTTATTTTTAGCCCAGCTAGATTCTGAATTTGAACCTACCCAGTGTATTTGATTTTTGCTTTCCTGTCACTTTTTAAATCAACAGGACTAGAGAACGGAGGTGGTACGGGAAGTGACACAATCTCTCAACTCAACCTCAAGAAAGATTGCACTGCCACAGCTCTGATATTTACCTTTTCACACAAAAAGTAGAATTCTAAGTGCGAAAACCAGCTTTAGTAATTGGTGGGCATGTATGTCTATAAATAAACTCCAAAGCGTTGCCCACAAAGTTGCCAGGTGCATTTCTGAGCAAACACCACAAACATAAAAACCACCATGATGACACATGCTCTTCCTTGAATGTCTATTTGTACACTATCATTCAGAAATTTGGGGTTCTGCAAGGTTTTTTTTTTTTTTTTTTTTTTACTGTTTTTGAAAGAATTTGCTTATGCTCACAAGGCTGAATTTATGTATTTTATAAGTATTTATATATTACATTTTAAAACAACTGTGTTTTTTTATATATATTTTCTATTTATATATTTTGTAATTTTAATAATTTATTCCTGTAATGGGAAAACATATTATTCAGCAGCCATTAAGTATTCAGTGTCACACGATCATTCAGAAATCATTCTAATATGCTGATTTGACACTCAAGAAACATTTCTTTTTAAAATGTTAAAACCATGCTGCTTAATAATTGTGTGTAAAGTGTGAAACTTTTTTAGTACTCTTTTTGAAAAGCTCTTTTTTTTTTAGCATTAAATGGTAGTGTAGTCAGAAGCATGGTAGTTGCTCAAAAAAGAAATAAAATCACACTAAAAATTATTTACTAACAAAAAAACTTCCACTTGTTTGCTGTAGGCTTGATAAAGGGGTTAATGGCAGAAAAGGTGCATAATGCATACCTTCAATTCAATCAGCCAGGACGCAAGAATTACAGTTGCCCGTAAAGAGACGAGGAAAGGAGATGAGATAAAAGAAACAAGCTCCACTCCTCCTCTCACTACACATGCCACTGAGCTTATATGGTGTGACGGGTTTCATAATTACACAAGCTGTGCACTTATGTGACCGAACTACAATATGCGAGAACTCAGCAGCGAGCAGCACATGCTGGCAAATGTGACAGGCAGAACTGAGGATTTTCAATTAGTCAGTGAGTCTCTCGTTCCTGGGGACATTTGAAATGGCAGAGACAACAGAATTGTGGTTAGAAGCGTACCCGTTCCACACACACGGCAGAAAACACACAAACGCACATGGCGCATATGGTGTTTGGAGAGGGTCTTTATGGATGAGGGATTGGGAATTCCGCTAGGCCTATCCGATTCACAATGCTTGCCGACCTCAGATGCCTTTAAGCCAGCATGTGCGGTTTCATCACCCACCCGCCCCCCTTTCTTGGCTCCATCATCCTCTCCTTTTTTCCAGGGAACGAACCAGGGGCACGTTCCATGCCTACTCGTTTTAACTGGGATAGCTTCCCACTGCTCACTCCCCCTCCCTTTTCAGCCTGTGGGGATGAATCACACTCTCACTAAGAGCTCAAGAGGAGAGAGGTCAATGAGGCCAGACGGTGCTCCATGAAACCCCAACAGAGGGCTGAACGCACAGAAAACTCCATAGGCACAGCAGTTGAAAGAAAAAGGAAGAGAGGAGTCTTACCTTTTATTAAGCACCATGTTTCCAAGCTTCAAGTCTCTATGCACGATGTTCTTCTACAAAGGCAAAAACAGCGAACAGTTACTATATATATCAAAAGATGTTGGCTACACTTTTGGAGAGATTGCAACCTGACAATCACCACTGCGGTATGTTACAGAAAAACGCCATGTACCATCAAACTTAACACCAACTTAATTTAGGGTGAATCACACAGTAAACATAAAATGTCATGTGCAAACATTTAACTTCTGAAATATAAACTTCCAAATAAAACTTAATTTTATCAATGGGAAACCACAATAGGTAAACAAACTCCTGACCTTGCTAGCGCCAGTAAAGTAAAATGGACAATTTTGATTTCACATTGACTTTAAAACAATGGCAGCTCACCTTATGCAACGCCTCCACCACTCTCACCACATCATAGAAAATAACGATGGCCTCGCGCTCGCTCAGTCGCTTCTCTTTGATGACGTAATGCTGCAGGTTGATGAGGTCGGCCGTCTTGTCGCTGAAGTCGTGGGCACAGAGGCAGTCAAGCACCAGACAGATTCGTCTCTTCATCTTCCGCACTTTGTTGGCCTCCATGTCCTCGACAATCTCACAGGAGCGGTCCTGAGATGAAGAAGTGAAAGAGATAATGCGTTAGAAAAGACTTTACCTCAGAAAGCCCAGCAGCATTTAAAAATGAGTAACAAAGCAAACGAAAGCATAACTGCATCATTAAGCTTTTGAATGGAGCGAAAGAAGAAAATACAGGGTTTAAAGAACAAGACGCTAATGGACTGGTAGTACAAAAAGCACAGCAGCCATTCTCCAGCATGCCTAGCCAAGTGCAACAGCTTGAATGATGAAAGCCCTCCTTCGGTCACCTGAGACTGGGGTCAAACGAGGGCCATGAATCGATCGGCAGTGTGGTTTGTGTTTGCAATGACTGTGCCTTCGAACACAAGAAGCGATCCATAATTAACTGGCCCACTCTAGAGAGAAGCTATAATAAACCAATCAATACTGCGAGCTTCAATGAATGGCCCTGACAGCACAGTACAGCTTGTTCTGCAGCCCATTTCCACCGGGGGAAGAAAGGAGAGGTCTAGATATAGTTGAAAAGCAGACGCAAGAGAGTGAGAGAAAAAAGAAAGCGTCTTGCTCAAAGAGAAAGTAAGTGGTGAGTCACTGTGAGCGCTTTGTGATGAAAATGAAAACAACTGAAGGAACAATGAAAAAACAAATTAAGTCGTGGGACTGAGAACGTACAGTACAGAAGGGAATCTTTAGGCATCTCACAAATCGATAACATTTTGATTCAAAAAGGCACAGCCAGATTCCAAAACAAGTCTTTGTGCATTTCAACTTCGAAAGGTGGATTGTGGACAGAAGTGTACTCTGATCAGCTAATAAAAACAGAATTAGCGGATCTAAAAGTGAAATTCCACATTAGACCGAAACCTTCAAGTTGTTCCAAGCCTGCATGAGTTTCTGCTGAACAGAAAAAGAATGCGTATAACCAAACCAAACTATGAATTTGTGCGGCTCAAACCAGAACTATTTGAGAAAGAATCATGAAGCATTGGTCTTACCTGGAAGAGGCCGTGATGGTGCACCACTCCTTCTTGGTTGGAGAGCAGTGACAGTAAAGAATACTCTGTATGCAGGAGCATTTTCCCTTGCCTTTCTTCCTGTGTCTCTCCTGCTGTGTCTCCACGTTCTTCCAGGGTGAGAATCTACAACAAAGGTCGAAGGTAAGAAGACACCAAACCACTGGATCCTGTTCTAAACCTTCCTGGGAGTCTCTTATCTTCACTGTGATGGCATACTAAGCTATCAATGATCTTGAGGCAATACAGAGGGTCCATTAAAGGCTTTATCTACAGAGGGGACAAAGATAAGTCCCTCACATGTCCTTCAACACATCTGGACAACCATCTGAGGGACACTAGACTCAGGGGCATGGAAGAGTGGGGTCAAAAGGTTAGACTCCAGGTTGACAAGCACCTTTCAGTGAAGGCCCTCCAGTAACAGGCTGGTTCATAAACAAAGAGGTTTGATGGTCATCTCTGAACCAGAGTCATGAATTGGACAGTATTGTGAAGATTTGTTGTGGCAGGTCAAAAGTTCATGCAAACAGTGAGACACACAGGGGCTTTTGTGTTTAGAAGTAGTCTCATTTCCCTGGTCAGGACATGTTCGAATCACATGGGAGGGTTTTTGTAAACTGTGTCTTTCTCCATCACCTTACATCTGTTTTTAAAAGACAGTATCACAATTTTTACTGTATTTATAATTAAATAAATGTAGACTTGGTGAGAATAAGAAAAGGAAAAGATTTGAACTTTTAATAACTGAATCAGCTCCAAAGCTTTGTGATAGTATCACTCTCTATGCAATGTGATCAAAAATAGTCACACGACATGAATTGGAGCCAGATATAAATGGCGATCTGTCTCGCCTGACCACTTGTGCTCCCCCAAGATGTTAACACCATGTAAACAAGGCCTAAAAAAGGACTCACTTTTAGCTGGTAGAAATCATCCGTCCCATCCTTTCTGGCTAGACACTGCACTATACTCTGCACGGGAGAGTTTCCCAGCCGTGGGCCTGTTGAGATGGGGAGGAATAAAGAAAAGAAGTGTGAACAGATGCAAAAGGTATAGTCAGCACAGAGCACAGCAATTCCCCTTGAGCCCAACCATAAACACTCTTATCACAGCGCCCTGTACTACTACGTCACACTGCTATTTCCAACTGTGATGGGTGCATTTCAAAGGCAAGATGACAGTGTGATAGTGGCATACAGGAAAAGACCTGCAGATTCAGAAATGAAGCCGTCAATCTAAAACATTCCTGCAATTCTTTTCAAACAGAGGCCTCCGAACGGAGCCTATACCCCCTCCTCTTCTCACATGCATAGAAACACAAAAAGATAGGGCTAGTGTTGAAGATTCACTTGCAATACCCTAGGCAGCTTACCTAAAACAAAGGGACCGGCTCTCTTAGCATTGTTGCCAGATATCCCAGGACAAAGGAGCTTGCTGGGTCTGCCGGATGACTCTCCGGCCCCTCGTTCCGAAGCACGGCGTTTAGACATTCTGCAGATCTGAAAAAGAGTTGAGAAAGCATCAATACTCAATTCATAAACATGGAACCAGAGAAATGAGACTTCTTGACTAAAATCAAATCTCCAAGGCATCCAAACAAAGCAACCCTATGACACTCATTCAGTTCTTGCCTTGAGGGACAATAGCCAATCCAATGAGGTCTTTCAGTACACCATCAACAAAGTGAGTTCTAAAGAGGGCAAATAACAGGTGGGGGAAGGAGATCTAGCAAAAGTCATGCCCTCCCCGACACCTCGAAACAGTCAGATGCCATTAACCGCTCTACGCCTGTATGAATGACAACCCATCAGGTGCATATGCATTTGCATGAGCAAAGATTAGCAGCAGGTGTGAAGTGTTGATGTGACTTCCGTGTTAGACAATAGAAGCCCATTCACAAATGAGACCGCTGACCACAACTTGCCCGAGAAAAGCAAACGCACTGACGGATCTCAAATTGACTAAAATAACCCATGAATCTTGAACTCTGCTGCTGCAATTCATGTTTTTCCCCTTTCACTATTTGTAATCCTTCCGTTCCTTAATCTGCATGGGTTTATCTGCAAATCTCTGTGGCGTAATCTGCATATTACAAGATTGCAATACTGACCGGTCTGCAACAAGGAACATTCTGAAAGCAAAAACATTCAGATATCACAACTAGTGCAGTAATTATGGTCAAACATTCAAGATAAAAGACTTCTTTCAGAGGAAAGCCTGCTTGTTTTATTGGGTCCTTGTATAATCTGATGATCGCTTCTGTGGTTCTACAGAAAGGAAAGTGGTGCTACGGACGGATACAGCGTCATTCACACAACCCCTGGGGTTTGCACTGGTAGCAATTTGTCAGAAATATGAAATGCTGCTGTTTGACACCAATGGTAGCGTGACACACGCAGCCTCTAGACATCATATCACGATGCAAGCAGGGGGTGGGAGAGCGCATTTAGCATCGCGGACAGTTCTGCACCCCTTGGGCTTTTCAAAATCAACCTCAACTCTGTTTAAATTAAGGCACAATGTAGAGACTGGACATGAAATCCCATTGATAAAATGACAATCAAAGCAAATACATATAAAGTAGAACAAGAATAGCATCTGAGTTTTGAATTACAGACAGTTGTGATTCACATTTAAGCTATATGCTTGGTCGCATTGTAAATTTGAATGAAACAGGCATTCAAATGTAACTCTGTAACAGATCACACAGCTTGTCTCGAGGACGTAGGAGGGGGTACAGTTGGCAGTTATCGCAGATCATTTCACACGTTTACAGCTTTTTGTCTTTCTGGACCCAGACTGTTGACAATGTGACAGACGGGGGTGAGAGACGTGATTGCTTTCTCATCAACCCTTTTGACATGCATTATTGGAGATCTGACATCTTTAAAGCACCACGGCTTGTTGCAAAGACCGTGTCTGTGCATTGGCACAACCAAGGCTGAGAATGTGACCTGCAACCTCAAAGGAAACGAAAGACATCATGGTTGATATTAAACCATCTGCAGTAATTTTAGGTCATGCCAAACCTGAATGCAGTTTAAATTATCTCACCGACAGCAAGATGCACGTATGCTTACAATCTTAAATCCAATTCAGAGCTACTGAATGGAATTCTCAGGAAGCGCACATCAGTAAACAGAAAACTGTCATTAGTTACTCACTCACCCTCCTGTTGTTTCAAACATGACGTTTTTCTGTGGAACACAAAAGGAGATGCTAGCTGGACGGTCTCAGTCAGCATTTGCTTTCATTGCATTGGGGAAAAAATTGATGGAAGTGAAATGACCAAGGTTGTTAGTCTCTAATAGAAACATCATCTTTTGTGTTCCACTGAAATAACAAAAATAACAGAGGTTTGTAAAAAAAAAAAATATAATTAAATGAACAAACCTTCATTTTTTTTGGTGAACCATCCCTTTAACAACAACAACATGCTGCTGACGACATCATGCTATATAAAGGATTACTCATACTGCTTTGAATTCATCAGACTGAATGGATGCAGTGTGGTCAGCTTATGGCATTATACACACACATCACAGTCATCAGAGAAGTGAAATATCATCCCTGCATGATTTACACGCTCTGATCCACACAGTAGCAGAACATTTTAATATTTTATTAGATCTAAATATACTAGCTGTCACTGCATGCATTGCAAACTTGAGAACCTGGCAACCTCCGAGCACCGGCTTGATGCAACCCGTATCAGATGCGCGTTTTTGCACACGTTTTGTTTGATATTTGGATGTCTAAGATTTATGGCGTGTAAAAACAAGTGACTAATGTTTCCATTTATAGTTAAAACGACAGCAGTGGGAATAGAGACAGGAGCACTGCAATGTGATCACAACCGAGTACACGGCGTACACTGACGAACGCTGTCAACCAGCTACAAGTAAAACTATAACAATAAACACTGATATTAATGACTTAAATAAACATGTGTAAGAAAACAAAGCTCGCGTTCTTATTAATACAACGAGCGTACTCGAGTCGTCCAATTAGCATTTGCAAGCGAAACTTGCTTATTTTACTTTGTATTCTTGCTTATGTAGTCTATGTCGCAACACGTTTGAAAAGACGACAGTTTAGCCGTTGCAAAAGCGCGTTTATCTGAATTTCAAGACGAAATTAAACACCAGAAAGCCAATGAGTTCACCGTGTCCCTTTAACGGACTGTGAAAATCTCCTCAGCCGACCGACGGGCCATTTAACAACTTACCAAAACCGCCGAGGGAATCCTCTGTCGTACACTAATTCCCACTCATTTCTGGCCGATTAAATGTTCAGCAGGGGTGCACCGACATTTACACTCCACCACGAAGCGGTCTGTTTCAAGCGAACTGGAGAAATTTCACGTTTACCAACAGGGGTTTTGAGGGAAAAGCCTTCTTAGGACAACTGATCACATCTTTCCATAGCAGCACCACCTGACAACGGAAATGACGCACATGCTGTGAGTGACGGAGCGGCGCGGCCAATAGAAAACGTTGTTTGGTGTTCCCGCCCCCTTACGTGCGTTCTTAAGATTGGCATTCTTCTCTAGTGTGGAATGATAAACGTACGCACTATGTAAATGAGCAGTAGAGTACTACTGCATAACTCCAGTAGAGTTTTGACAAATGTGCATTTTGTTAAAATAAAAAAAAGATGTATTACGATGGAAATCAATCGCCATACACGGAATTAAGTAATAAAACCTGACTCTTATTAAGCATTACTAACAAAACTTCTTGTACACATTTATTCTTGAGTAGCTACTTATAGAAAAAATACTTTATGTAGCGAAAATTTGCATTAATCTGAAGAGTTTTGCAATACATTTTCGTGCAAACTGGCTTCTTCCATTCCTCACATGTTTGTTTTTGCCTGTCATCACACAATATGGGTCAACAGCACTGGTATATAATAGTTAATACTATCTATAATAATAATTATATAGATCAGTGTCAACAGCTGCCAGAAACATAATAATATGTCAAATAATTATAACAAATATTTTTACCAGAAAATATCAATACATTACTTGCTGCTTCCTTGTAATTATTTTTTAAATTTACTAGCAATTTATGATTGAACATTGTTAATTGTTAATGTTTCTTAAAAATATGCATGTGTATTAATATAATGAAGTTTTGAGATACGAAGACATGTGGTTTTAAAGGTTATGAGTTGTCATAATTGTGCTAAAATAAGTAGAATCAATAAATATATGTTGCATTTGTGATAATTAATTATTATGTTATGGTCATATTATTATTAATTATGTTATTATAAGTAAAATTAATTTAATTAGTTTAATTTAATAGTGGAATTTTTGTCACTTTAAGGAACTGCAGGTATGTGTCTCAAGAATCAGTGCTAGTTGAAATAAACATGGCACATCGATTACATCCAAGACCAAAGGGTAAATAGATAAATAATAATCTACCTCTGTTTATGTGAGTACAGCAAACCTCTGGGGTTTCTTGCATTCACAAGACCCTCGATATCGTATCCAATTTTAGATCCCCCAAAACTAACCGGCTTCACCCACAACAGCAAGTTTCAATTCAGTGGGCTGGTACAGAGCTGCATGTCAAACAGAGAGTGTTTTAAAGGGCAGTAACTGATTTAAGGCTGCGCTGTCTTCCTGTCTTGACTCAGCATGGCCTTTGCCTTAAACCACATGAAACACTTTTATAAGCCTGTGGCTAAACATTGGCCAACCCACGGTGTGTGGGGTGGAAACTGTGAATCATACTTTACTAGTGCCCATGTCTGATAAAGAAGCAGTGGAATTTGAGAAAGACTGCAAGGACAATTTCACGAGCACACTCCTAACTATAACATCTGGACATAGCATTCATAGTCTGTCTCATTACCTTTATTCCTTTACTTTCCTTCAAATAACCATCTCTTGTTCTTGGAAGATATTTAAAACATAAAAATTAGGTTATTTGTGTCATAATTAAAATATTACTATAGTTGTATCCTGCAAAATCACAATTATACATTTAATGTTGTGCTAATATTTTTTTTTTTTGTGCAATTTGTATAACATGGAGGCTTTTTGTGAACCTTCTGCCAGTTTCTCAAAATAGGATTATGTATTTTATTTCCACAGTATTTCCAAGAAATAATAAATCATTCACTTATAGCTTTACTCTACCTTGAAAATGTGCTGAGGTCTGACATGTGTCCAAATGATTGTATCCATGTCAATAAATATGAAAGCCAT
>SCHK01342928.1:0-12404 GCA_004124795.1 Poropuntius huangchuchieni
TTTCACAGTGTGGCTCTGCTCTGATTGGCTGTTTCACACTGGGGCTCACACAGCAGGAAGAAAACACATGGAGTAAAATATACATGTAAATACTTCATCTCGTAGTTATATCATTGGTTAATTATACTGTATATAAATCGCGGGCATCAGGGAGCCGCTTTGAATGCACGATCGCGTTTTTCCTTCACTTTTGCGATCGTTCATGCTCTATGTAAACTACAGCTTATGTGTACTTACCACACATTTTACAAGATCAGACGCATGTCGATGTTTCTTCTTGGGATCTGTAAATCAATCGCCATCATCCTGTCAGTCATCTCTCCTTACTCTGTTTATGTGGCAAGTGAAAGCTTATGTAAAAGGCTATACTAATAGCAAACAGCTAACCATGTCTCTTTAGTGGCTCGCGTTATTGTATTAGAACGCGTTATTTGTTTTTCGTGCCTTTCTGAATACAGACACGAACACATCCCTGCGATTCACAATCCATGCACAGCCATTTCGCTGATGTCCTCACTTGTTTCTTTACAATACCTGCCTACAGAACTGATGATTCAGCTGTGCAGACTCAGCTGGTCTAGAATATGGGCGGGTATCTGCGAATGTTGGGGACGTAGTTATCCCGGCTGTTGCGTCACAGTCGTTATTCTGATTCGCCTGTTTTTCAGTGGTCTTTTGCATTCAGGAGATTTACATAAGTAGGAAACATTGGTGTTTTAGACTCATGGACTTAGTTCACACTGCAGGTCTTAATGCTCAGATCGGATTTTTTGCTGAAATGAAACTTCTGCCCAGAAGTATACCGCATGCGCAGAAGAAGACGTGACGTCAGACGCAGCGTACTGTGTTTGCGGAGATAAAAAATAGATGCCGCTCGTGTTAGCGTGTGTTTAGCAATTTTTAAGTTAATGTGCCATCGGAGCCTAAATAACGAAGTGATAAGAAGAAGAATATTAAAAAGAAGGAGAGCACGCCCCCTCCAGCGCATAATTGTGACGTCTGTGAGGTAAAAATCGCATGAAATGCGACATGGCCGTTCAGACTGAAGTCGCATAGCAAAACATCGGATATGTAACCGATTCAGGACCATATGAAAGTGACCTGGGCCTGATTTGAAAAAATCGGATTTGTGCTGTTCAGACTGTCATAAGAAAATCAGATTTGGGTCACATTTGGGCAAAAAATTCCGATTTGGGCCACTTTAGCCTGCAGTGTGAACTAAGCCATGGTATGTCATTTCCATGTACAGAGCTGCTATAATTTAACTATGCCAAGGTAAATACAATTTTCAATTCTATGGCACATTTAAAACACATTTTAGGCTTAATATTAAGAAATGTGCATTGTGCACAAGTAGTACTCCAAATAAAGTTGAATTATAATTTATATATAAGTAAGTCTGGAGCGATATGTCAGTTAATATGTTAACAAATTTGAACTACTTGAAATTAATTACTTTTTTTAATAGGGAAGTACTTGTTCTTTTTTAAAGATCTAAAAACATTTAATTAGCTACCCTAAAAGCTAGCTAAGTTAAATTTTTCTTAACTTTTAATTAACAACTATCGTTGCTACAATACAACACCAAAATTGGTTTGAGTTAAATTTAACCATTTAAATTAAAATGTGAATTCAGTTAAAATGATCTTGTTTTTAAGATGTTTAGATGTTTTTACTGGAAAACAAGACAATAATACTGATTATCCCACACACTGTCCCACATATCCATGTTTGCTCTACTTTACAATCTGTCTCTCTGGATCCCACTCTGACTACACACCACAGCTCCTCTTGATCTGAATTCAATTTACATCTATATCCATGTGTATATCTGCAGACAAACACACACACATAACCAGAAACTATCATGAGTCATCATACACTAATATATGTGCTTGATTACATGGAGAGCTCAGGAACATCACCACCCACAAACACTATTAATTTAACTGATTAAAGCAATTTCACTTCACAAGTGCTGCACAGGCTTACTGTGTGTGTGTGTGTGTGTGTGTGTATGTGTGAAGAAGTCTATTCAATCAGTGAAACATGCAAAAACTCATACAACTAACCCTCTATAAATCATCTCTGAAGCATTGCGTATTTATGAATGTGTCACTGCAAATCTGGAGATATTCAAGGTTATCATTATGATTTTTAATCGGACTTTACAGCATAAATCCCATTTCCTCTCCCTCTATCCTATCCACCCACCGTGATGGAAATCGATTCCCGTGTTAGAGTGTAAATTACTTTTTTTTTTTTTTTTAATTCTGTTCAATTGAAAAGAGGGGAAAAGTTAGTTTTCTGCATGGCAGAGGACGGAAGCAGAAATACATTTGAATTGATGAGCATCTCTAAAGTGATAACATGGTGGTTCTCGGCTCATTCTCTCTGACGTGCAATAGCTCGCTTCACCTCTCCATCTCCCTCTCTCTCACTCTTACTCTATTCCATCTTCACCTCCATCCTGTAGATTTACAACATCCAGTGGATAAAGTAGGATTTCACAGGAGCCTCAGTCATATTCAGTAATACTGGCACTACAGGAAGACAACACAATATTTAAAAAGGCAGAATATAAGAAATCAAACTGTCCTTGAGCTTCTCAAAGAAAAAAAATAACTTGATGTACAATGAAAATATACTATAACTCAAAACTTCCTCCAGAATGAAATTTAAAAAAAGGACATTGATTCAAAAATAACTGTATTTCAGTAACTTTGTCACACAGATGACTGCAGCAATACATTACCATTCACACATCAATAATACCAATTCATAGTGGAGACCTGGAGGGCAAAAGAACCACAGAAATGCAGCACAGACTTCTGTCTTTTTAAGCCATAAATATTTAGATAACTACTAAAAGAATAAAATCAAAGATATGTGAACGAACTGCAAATCCTGGGCACTTGAAATCCATGTAAAGCACATGCCGCAAATGGCTTAATGCACTAAGACAGAGATATTGAAAAAAATTGATGATGCATTCTACATAAAGGCAAGCAGATGAGCCCATATGAACACAACCTGCTATTGCATGTTAAGTGTTTTCTTTCTAATGGTAAAAATGCTTAAGATACAATTCATAGCATTGTGTTCCTATTCTGGGCGCAGTTGCATGCTTTGCCTGTATATAGAACGCATTATCAATCATTCCAATTATTTGTGACATTTAATATCACAGTCTTAGTACATTAATTAGTGGAAAACTAGAAAAATTACTAGCAGGCAGCAGAGAAAGCCTTGTTTTTTAATCCAAGTGTGCATTCCTATAAGGATTTGACGTGTGAAAACTATGAGTTGGGTGATCAGAAACCCTGGCTAGTTATTAAAAAAAAAAAAAACTGATAATATTATTCCTAAATACTAGAGTAAAAGTAAAATCAGGCAAAATCGAATGTTGTGCTATTCCTCTGCCGCTCTGCATTTCATATCTCATTGTTAGCAACAAGCTGAAGAATTATATTTTTTAATAAGATCCTGATGATTTCAGTTCGATCTTAACAGTGCATTAGAGTGCAGATGTTTTATGATCACAGTAACTATGGTTACATGCACAGATTCTCATCAGTCCAACTGTAGTGTTTATATGTAACCTAAAATTTGCAATTCAGTGAAAATATCCATTTGTATGTGTATCACAAGACCTGTTTTTCACACCATCTGCAAAGTTTAGTGCTGTGACACAAATATGCGCAATAAAAATTATGCATATGTATTCTTCCAATTATTCTTCTAACAAATTAAGATCTGCACCACCACTTTCAGTCCGAAAGAAATTTAATGCAGATCAAGCTCGGTCTGATCACGTTTAATCCTACTGAGGTTTACATTGAGCTATCTGTTTTAATCGAATTACTAATGGATTATTAGGATGCATGTAAACATAGCTACTGTAATGCGGGCTTTGCAACAAGGTTGTTATTGACAGATGGGAAAGACCCACAATTTCACATGAGATAAAGGTGCTTCTTAAAGGCACAGCAGCAAAAGCAAAATGTATTATGAAAATAGTCATGTTTTGACACAAAATAAATCATTAACATTAAAAGTAGTATGACCGTTTTAAAAATGCGTGATGCAGATGTTATTTTGCCTTGATGATAATCTCTGCTTGAATTCAAAACATTTAATATTTTAAGCACTCACTAAAGGAATAAAAGCTGCACATTAGTGATTCAGCTAAATCCTAGGAGCTAAAAACTGTGATTGTGCCACTACAGTCGCGAAGGCCAGAGCCAGACACAAAAAAAATCTGCTGTATTTCTATTCCCAGCTCTCTGTTTTACTGGCATTTATTTGCAAGGGAGGAGCTGCTTCAAAGCTGCTAAAAATAGCCTGAGCTCAGTCCCCTCACGACTTCAAAAAAAAAAACGTTTGAATGAAGGAGGAGAGGATGTGTGAGGGAGCGAGGGCAGAGAGGGGAACGGGGTTAAAGGGAAAGAGGAGAGCAGCGGGCCGGGGAACGAGGTGAGGAAGGACCCGATGGGAGAAGAGGCGATAAAAGAGACAGATGCAGAACAGATGGCGGGCCGGGGGGAAGAGTGGAAGAGGCTCACCGGGCCACGGACAGAACCGGAGTACGAGAACTACAGCAGTCAAGGGAAATGAGAGCTGATGAGGACCACCGGAGCTGAGGGAGAGAGATAATGAGAGAGCCAAAGAAGGGGTGAATGATAGTACAGTACTGAACACAGTACGGCTACCAAATGTACACCAGCCCTAATTAGGATTTGATCACTTAAGCCACAATTGAAATCAAAATGATCTTGTATGTATATTCCTAGTCTTATTGTGAATGATTATTTGTGAACATTATTCCAGAAACAAAAGCTGTTTATATCAAACAAATAGCTTATGTTGCACGGGGTAATGGATAATCAAACTTAGCACTATTTCAACAAAACCAAGTATTTATTCAAGTATTGCAACCTGATTTTATTGGCATTCATAGGCGTTCGTACATACAGTACCATTTAGACACATTTTTGTAAGTTTGGTAATACTTGCAAACATCCAATATGGACATTTTGACAGCATCTAAAATGTAAATGTATTTACAAACATTTTTTGCAAATTCTCTATATTATACTTGTACAATATATATATATATATATATATACTTGTACATTTTAATATTATACAGACATTAAGCCCTTTCTTTTCTCAACATTATGGTTATAATATCCTATTAAATATATATTGTAGTGTGGGCTTAAATTAATGAAGTGAACAAAATAAAAGTATTAAAATGCGATGTGTTGCATTGACCATATTTCTATTTCTTTGTATTTTATTGGTTTTACTGTAATCATTCATTGTTCAGCTCATTGTTCTGCATTCATAAACAATGCTTTGGTTTAGATGCTGCCAACATTTGTAAACAGTGTGATATCAAAACATATGCACAATAACATACATATATAACATGCAAAATAGATTCATTTAATTCCAACTTTAATCATTTTAGTTTCAGTATATGTGAAAACATATGAAAATGTATATGTGCTACAGCCAAACTTTACCAGGGCTGCGTTCAACCCCGACAAAATGTTGCAAAACGTTTTTTAAATGGAAGCAGTGGTGCGTTCAACACCCTGTTCTGATGACGCAAGAGTTGCAACTATGGCAGCTGGGAAGGCCACTCTTTGTGTTCTTTTTAAAGAATTTTCGGAGCCTGATGAAATTGGTATAAATACGTGTTTAATACTGCAAAATTTGCTCGATGTTACAGTCACTGCCCTTGCTGTCCAGAATAAAAAACCACTTCCCAATCGAGTGAAGGGATTTGTGGAAACTTTGGTTCCTAATTATTGTGATCCAACATTTGCCTCGCATTTCAGGATGAAAAGATAAACATTACAGGTGAAGGATAATCCACTTCTCGAGACTGTGTTATGATGTGTATGACCTTATTATTTTTATTGTATTAGGCTTATCATTATTGCTGATCATTGTTGTTGTGCTATGATATTGTAATATTTACCATTATATAATCAGAGGAGTATAGAAATGTTTATAAAAGTGTCACTTCACAATACAATAGCAAAGTATATAAATATGTACAGTATTTTTAGTAATCAGTGTCTAGCACACCTTCCTAAGGAAAGGATATGGACCAGTAGACATTGCATTTACTACATGATATTTAGGCAGACATAAAGAAGTTCCAGATCTATACTTGTGCTCTTATTATTTCAGTTAATTTACCTTTGTAAATAAACATGTGCAAACAATATACTTGAACTTGTGAATTTATTTTGATGACTGATTTGTAAACGACTTTACTTGCGGCTGACATTTTTTACACACCCACCAAACGAGAAAACGTATCTCAAACCTCGTTGCACACCATTTCCAGGAAACATGATGTTCAACCCGGAAACCGTAGCAAAACGTTGCACACCAGTTTGAGCTTGAACGTGCCCCAGATACCTACGATTAATGAGATCACATGGACTATGGAAAACCCACTTTTCACGACCCATTTGATTCTTGACATATATTTTCTCTCATTTATATCCTAATTCACATCATGAAGGTGGGTTCTGAATAGAGATAGACAATTGAATTTTAAATTGCACAATTATTAAAAATGTTATATAAATGTTAGAACACTTCTCGTTTTTGTGAAATATTGAAATTGTTTTCTTCTTTCTTTAAAATAGACATCACATATTTTTATGTTTCATATTTAAAGCAATGTTATTAGTAAATGTGCCATATATATACTGTTTGGGTCAAGTGTAACTGTATAGATTTTATGTGTTAATGTGCCACTGCGAGGTTGTACGTGAACCCAAAAGGGGCGAAAAGACTGTGGTGAGGAATCCAGTATGCAAGTGAGATGCACAGGTTTAATTGACTTCCTTTCACTGCTGCATGAGTTTAATTAAAAGCAAGCCTTTAGAAAATTAAAAAGTAAAAGAGAAAGTGAGAGAGGACGAGCGAGCGAGGAAGAGCAGCAGGAAACTCAGAGAGAGGGAGACATGATAATTAACAGAATAAACGAAATGACACAAACGTCATAGCACCTGCCTCTCACCACCTCCCCTTCCTCCCCATGCAAGTCCCTCTTTCCCCAATCAATCACAAACCTAATATCATCTTCCTCTATGTAAGCCCTTCCTCTCTTCACTCCACTGTTTATTTATTTAGCCTGAAAGTCCCATTAGGCCCTGCTGAACCTCACTCGTCTCAGCTGCATATAAAACAGCAGGCGCTTTATAGCTAACACGACGCTACTTGACTCTGGAAGTCAAACTTTACCTGCCGAAAGTGCTAGAATAAAATACAGCTTGCATCAAAAGAGACTTCTTCAAGTCCTTGATGATTTTGGGTGATGTAGTTTTTACCAGTTCAGTTTTAACCTGTCACGACAGAGTTATGGCCGCAAACTCCTCCGCTTAAGCAAGTGCCGCCTGCGGTCAAGTGCAGTCTGGTGTATCTGCAAGCTTTACTGTGATTTACTGTAGCTGTTTATTACCGTTTGGTAAAAGACAACTGTACTCACTCACAGAGCAGCGGCGTGCTGAAACCGTCTCTGTCAAGCTAACGGCTGATCAATGGCTGTAATTAAAAGGCCGGATCAATTTCAGCTGGGGCAACCCAATAAAAGTTGGGCTCAAACTGCACGGCCCCATCAGTCCTGAACAAATTCCAGGCTGAGACGAGCCCCTGAGCAGCAAGGCTAATGACATACACAGCACTTTCTGCCTTTCAATTAATCACACACACACTGGCCTGACACACGGTACACTCCCAAACACAAAACCATCCACTTCCCAAGGTTTTATTTCCCTCTGTGGAGAACTTGTGGCCATGTGTAGTTTTTTCTTTGTTTTTATTTCTTCAATTTTTGTCATTTTCTAAAGCGTCTGGATACCAAACCACACAGTCATGAATCTAAAAGGGATTTTTGGAATGCCTTGTCATTAGTTACTCACCTATATGTCATTCCAAATCTATATTTGATATCAAAATATGGTTTGGTAATGAGACTTGGTAAACGATTATGTTAATAATGACTTCAGTTGTATCAACTGCTTTTAAGGTGCTTTGCTAGAGACAGCCCATAGTTGTCATAAACTACTAGAAATGAATACTCGAGGATGCAATAAACTGACCAAAAGCAACAGTAAATACATTTTGAGTTCAAATAAATGCTGTTCTTTTGAACTGATAATATTTCTCAGTAATACAGTTTTTACAGTTTTTTTTTTTATTTTTTTAAATCAAATAAAAGTAGCCTTGGTGAGCATAAAATGCTTTTTTTTTTAAAACATACTAAAAACATACAATCCAAAACTTCTGGTACGGTAGCAGATTTTGTTTTACTGTTTTCACACATGGGTTTGGAACAACATGAGAGTGAGTAAACAATGACCCAAAAACGAACAATCCCTTGAAGTAAAATATGGCTATTATCTTTCAGTCTAAATTACCATATTATATTTATAAATGTCTCATCAGGTCCACATTTTCCTTAGGACATTTATAGTTATATTAGCCCATAATCTGTGTTTCAATTTGCATTGAGTATTGTTATCCAGAAATGACACTGGAGAACATCATAATCCTCCAATAACATCTGCTTAATCACCTTGTTGCAACCGTACCGAGTCACTGAATCCTCGGTCCCCCGTGTCCCCAGGACCAAATAAACATCCTCAATAATGAACCGCCAATTAATCACAGGCTGGAGGACATCCCACACAAAAGCAGGTTCACGCTGAGGGCGACGCACATGTGCACTGAATTGAAGACTCTTACGCTAATGAGTTTTGAAGAATCGGTGACAGACGGAAGCTCTCGTAAACAAGTGTTTCTCTTCCTCGCTGCAGTCCAGAGGCCTGGTATGAGAAACAGACCCGTAGGAAAGAGAATCAGACATGAGATTGTAGCATTATTACTCCAACACAACAATGGGATTAAAAGGAGAGGAAATGGAGATGAATTCTTTTGCGTATGTTTTTGACATGAGAAAGAAATTCTACTGTCTCATGATGTCTACCTCAAGAATTTCAAAAGAGATGATAATCACTGCTATGAACTCAAATTTCTTATTCAATTCTTCAAGACCAATTTTTTAAGATGTTATCCACAATGATTTTATAGCTCTATAATAATTTCAGTGTCAATGCCTGTCTTATTCGCAGTTATTTTTAACTCCAGAAAGTTAAACAAGTTTATCAGAGAAATATGTCTTGAAATATAAAAAAATAAGTGTTTATACATCACTTAGAAAATACTATATTAAATGTACTATATATAATAATATATTAATAATATAGAATTAATAAAGTGGAAAAAGCTAAGCAAAGTGGAAAAGGACATGAAGTTGCTAAAGAAGACATCAAATCAGCACAGCAAAAATAAAATAAAAGTCAGATTTGTACAAGGATATTACATTACATTAACATTACATTTATCCAAAGCGACTTACAAATGAAGACAATCAAAACCAACAAAAGAGCAATAATAAGCAAGTGCTATAATTATAACTATTGCCATCATCAGTTGTCCACTAAAAGTTTAGCTTTAACACTTATAATGCAATTTTATCACATAAGTTTAATATTCGCCATAACAGAATCATAATATCAGTGCATGCTTAAAAAAAAAATATTAAAAAATATTAAAAAATAAAAATTGGTGGCAATAGTGCACAAAACTACATGTTTTAAGTTGTAAATAAAACAAATATATTATTTGTTAGTTATTATTTGTGAAATTTAAAATAGTTGCAACAAAAACGTTTTCAGTGTATTGGCTGCCATAGACTTCCAGCCNATAAATAAAACAAATATATTATTTGTTAATTATTATTTGTGAAATTTAAAATAGTTTCAACAAAAAAACGTTTTCAGTGTATTGGCTGCCATAGACTTCCAGCCAGAAGAAAAAAAAAAATGAAATGACACGTGCCAGTGCAGCTTGGCCTCTAATTAAAAGGCTGATTAACATGAGGACGCTCGTCTTGTCTGTTATCACATATCTTGCCTGACTGGTGAGACGAACTCTGCAGTTTTTGTCAGACGACAATCAAAGGCGCTGCATTTCAATACCAAGATCAAGGCTGACACTTTAGACACAGTTCCTCACCCCAAAAACGCACTATAAAACATCATCTCTTGATTTGCTCTCTCACTCACATCTGTGTCATCGGGGGATCAGTGTCAGCTGCCTCTGCCTCTCCCCCTGCAGCTCTTCCTCGACTACAGCACCGCATCAACTTTTAAAACAAAAGAGAGATGGGAGAGCCTCTCTCTCCGCCTCCTTGCTCTTCTGCGCCGTGGGAGGCTTCGCTGCTTGCGAGACGGAGTTCAAACTTCTTCTCTTCGTCTTTTTATTTTACTCGGTTTCTCCTTCTCTCATTTTTTTATGCCAGGAGCAACACGCTCTCTCCGAACTCGCACTGACAGAAATGACTGTGCCTCTCTCTCAGACAGACACAACCCTATACTATCCACGAGGCATAAGGTGACGCATATGCCAACATACATGCCTAAACAGAAGTGCTGTGTTTGACAGGTACAAAAAGTTAAGCCAGCCAAGTATAAATGGACTGAGAGCAAGTTCAAGGACAGAAGAGTAAACCAAAACTGCACTGAAAAAAATAAACATAACTGATATATATAGGCTAGTAGCTAAACATATGTACAGTCAGATATATTTCGTTTTCAATAATTATCTGTATGATTTAACAAACGGAATTGTTCTGAAATACATTAATACTCTTTAATTTGTCTCTATGGATGAGAAAACATTGCTATGGTAAATATACATATATATTTTTAAGGTACAACATCAGACATACACAGTTTTTAATACACACACACACACACACGTGTGAGTGTAACACTTGCTATAGCTTGTTCCAGCTGGATGTGCAGGTCACTTGGCTTAATATGATGTGTTTAGTCCAGTCATGTTTTGCTAAATGTTATTTTATGAATGTGCATGGGGTGACTGACTTACTAATTTACTGGAAAACACAAAAATACTGATTAAGAAAATGATTTTTGAAGTGTATGTGTCTGCTTGGCCTCTACTCATTCTCATGCTCTCGAACAGTCTGACAGTTTTGCTCTAGTGAGCCTGTATCAGTCAGTAAAATTATAGTCTTTAAACCAGGTGCTGAATAAATCAGCCTTGATAGCAGAATTCATTCTGGAAGAGTGAAAAAGGCAGCTCATTATGATTTATATTGGAGTTGTGAGTCCTTATTTCCCGCAGAACACCAGCCACTCACACAAAATAAATGTCTTCAATACACACAAAATTACAACATGTCATGAGACAAGCAGAATAATACAAAGGAGAGACAGACCCATTTGCACAATGCGGGAATGTACCTTTCTCTCCAATTGTTTATCTGTGATTGAACAGAATGCAGATCTGTTTCTAAAACAGCCATGAAACCCATGATGGAACGTGTCATTTGGACCATTTTGTTCCACTTTGTCAATCAGCATATACTGAGAGATGCTGCAAGCGGGAGACACTGTGTAAAATCTCCTGGTGGGAAGGGATGTGGTATCTGACAACTCTATACTACATTCACTCATGATAATGATATTTGAGATTTTAATTCCTCTTATTTTATACCTACATGACAGTGACCAAGTAACTGCAGTCAATCATTTAGGTCCCTTTTACACCTGGCGTGCTGCCTAACATCTCTTTTTGTGGAAGAAAATGTAGGGGTGAGTAAATAATGAAGTATGTTTATACGTTATTCATTTCACACATTTAAACACATTTTCACATCATATCACAATTAGCTAGCACTTGATCACATTAAATCCCAGGTGTAAATGTACCCAAGATGCACTTGTATCGTATTACTCCGACCACATTCTGAGGTATTGAGTAACAAACGACAGCACTGACATTTACAACTTATTTATAATGTTAACGCCAAACTATCCTAATGAGTTCTGGACAACAGCCGCATATTCATCGGTCAATCCATTATCACTGTGACTCCAAAAATGGACAACACAACTGCTCTTAATCAAAAGATAATGCCACAAATAACAGAATTTGACAAACAAGCTCAATAAAATGCACTTACTGTTTCCATCCTTCCAGCATGCGTTGGTCTGGAAATTATTTTATACTCCCTTGTGGCTGTTGCAGTCGAAATATCTTTTTCGGCTGAGGTCGGCCATTGTTTTTGTTGTTGTTTTTATATTCCCAGTGAAGAAACAATCAATTGACCCTTTCGCTAAACCCTGCCTTAAAAACATTTCACCAATCAATCAATGTTTCAATTGTGCAGCTTTCTTTCCTCCCTCATGTATTTATTTGGACAATCTCACATTTTTGGACTTTCTGCTGACAAACTGCTAGATATAAATGTACTAATATCTGAGGCTTTCCAAATACTACTG
>SCHK01342952.1:0-12141 GCA_004124795.1 Poropuntius huangchuchieni
TACAATGCATTTACTGATGCTCAAGAAGGCAACACAATGCACTAAGTGTCGGGGGGTTGGGGTGGTTTGTGCGTATTATTACTAGTAGGGATGTTTCGGGAAAAAAATAAAAATAAAAAAAGTATAAAGGCTCTTTTCCCCCTAAATGTTCCTATGTAATAAATGAATAAATATCCACCACCAGGCAGATTGATACAAACAGTGAAAAGTCTCAGTGCTCATGGAACCCCAGCCCAAAAGGATGACGCTATGGATGGTAATCCAAACGGATTTGCCAAGAGCTAAATTTGATCACTTCCAGACAGTTTGAGTTCTCGGAACTGATGGCAGACTAATATTGGCCAATTCAACCTTTCTCTTCTAGCAGTGGCCATATTTCTTCCTTTTTTTATGTCACGTTGTTAAGAACTGCCAGTGTGATCCATCGAGGTGGAGCTCTGGGTCTCAGCACTTATGTCCATAATCTGTCCCTTCCCTCACCATCCCATTAATCACTTTATATTTTGACAGACTGAACTAAAATCCTGTGATTTAACCATGTGAGAGTGTGGGTATTTGTAAATGCAATGGAACAGTGACAGGCAACAGGCACATCTATTGTCTGCTCTGGATCAAGTAGGTCAGCACTTATTCCAGACTATGGTCAAAGTGCACCATTCCTGCTCTGATAGATTAGCAGTCATGGCACGAGAGACAGCGAGTTTAAGAGACTCTCTATTGACATGCTGCCCACATACAGATTCTCTGCTGCAGTAGCTATGTTAACAAACAGGAACAGTCTGTTTATTAGTGTACTGTGTTTTTGTCTATTATATTATTTCCCACTGTAGAAGCAATAAACAATAACTGCTCTTGAAAACAGATTACGGATTCATTTTTACTTCTAATTTAATTCATTAAAAATAAACTAACACAACACAATTCTTGATCATTTTGTTCAATTTTATTTTAAAACTTTGTACATGTAAAAGTTACTCGTTCCATTGGTGTAATGTAACATTGGTTATATTTTGAACATGATTTGTTTTTTACATTTTATTGGTAAAAAAATAATTGCTAAAAAGACACATTTGGATAGTAAACCTCATAAAAATTTTACAAAGAAATAATAAAAAAAAAGCTATACACACACACTGTTAAACATAAGGTTATTTTATTCTGCTGTGGTAATATCAAAGCATCCAACTCACCATTTGCTGCAACACATTGGAAATGTAAAACTTCCTAACAAGGCCTTGTGTCAGCACCTTGCTGGCGGGCATTTACTCACAGTTTGGGCAGCAGGGGATCAAATGAGATTGGCCACATTAAGTGTTTAGTCAAGGTTTGGAGAATGATTTGAATGCCACAGTCTACATAAGTGATATACACAGCCTGACCTTGCTGGCAATCTTAAGATAGAATTCAAAATCTCTCCCTCTCTCTCTCTTTCGCTTCGAGTGTGTCTATGTGGGGAAAATATGATGAATTCGGTCCACAGTTTGATCCCAAGCTGCATCTGAGCTTAAGAGACTTGAGAGCATGCCTGAATCTCAAGATGGCAACGTGTTTGGACTCTAACATACAGCACACTCCTTTCCTCAGACACACACACGGGCGCATGACTCCATCACCATCACCAATTCTTTCTCTCGACACAGCGCAACACATTTATTTCCCTTAACCAGCAAGATTTCTGTGCACACACACTCACACCGACATGGTGGAAGCTGTTTTTCTTCATTCAGTTGGTGCTCTGAGCCCCGGCGTCCTCAGCCGGCGCAAGAAGCAACAATAAATACTGACTCCAGTTAAATAAGCATGTGAAATAACAGTGCTCAAACAAGGCCTCGGAATGTTTCAAAAACGTCCCCTCTCGCATCTGAAGGCATCTCTATAAAGCGTGCAAATGTATGGCCGTGTAAAGCGGTTATGAATAATGCAGCGCGTGTGTGGTGATGGGCTGCTGAGATGAATGGTCTTGGGGGAACAGGGCTTAGACTGACTGCCTCTTACCACTTTATCCCCTTAATTACACCATGGGATCCGATATAGGGATCAATTAATTCAAGTGGCTCTGGATTTGGCTGATTTGGGATTTCAGAGAGCCATAAAGCTGATAATATGAACGCTTCTCGATTCCCAGAAGGGATGTGGAAAGTGAACAGATGCGAGCAGCAGACACAAACACACATATGCACATACAGACGCACACTGAGAAACAAACAACATACTGAGCGGTGAACTGTGTGGGCTGTGCATCCACATGATAACTCTTGATCTTAAGTAGACTCTCAAAATTGCCATCAGCAATATTATGTCAAACAATAAGAACGCACAGTACTGTATATCTAGGCAGTCATCATCAAAAACAGCGAAGACCAAAGAGCATTTAGAAAGAGAGAAAACTGAGTGCTGTCTATAATGATCTATATATTAGACTAAGAGCCAGACTTACTAACAGCTAGCATCAGTGCTCTTTAGGAGTTAAAAACTACTGTCAGGATTTACTAAAGGCATACATTGATGGCATACAGTAAAGACAGTTAATTACATGTGCATTTATAATAGGAGTTTCCCTTTCAGAATCCAAATTAATGGAAGGAGACTGATCAAACAAAGTGATTAAGGTTGGCGCTAGCAATATACTGGAATTTGCACCAAAAAAAAATGCATGACCTGTAAATTACCCGCGCCTTATTATCATTTGCTCTTCTTGTTTGCAACTCTGTTTTGCATTTGCGTTAATTATTATTGAAATGATCTGGATGCATCTGTTTTTAATTTGTGCATTACATTACATTATGTAATTTGTCATTACATTAGGAATTCACGCAATCAAGAATTTGCAGGTATGTGGGTAAATGTTTCCTCACACAGATTTCGCAATGGGTTCAGGTTAGTTGTGTGATTACAAGAAAGCTGCATGGTTTGAAAGTGCCTTCTCTGTGAATTGTTCTTCATACATTATACACTATTGACAATAGATAGTGGACTTCCTTCACGCAAATAGTGACCACAACTTTAGGTGAAATTTAGCTGACAACCAATGTCCTTCGTCCATTATCAGTAATGTAGTTATGCAAGAAGCACTTTTAAACGAAACAGATTTGGGTCTACTAAGTTGAACAACCTTGAATCCTGTATATGTTTCATCTCACACAGAATTCTAAATCACACAGATTCTTATTCAAATGACTGCATTTTGCATACAGAACTTTACATTACAAAAGCAAACATGACTGCAAGGAGGCTAAATTGAATTCTGTAAAACTGGGCAGTCTAAGTCACGTCTCTGTCCTCGCTCTGATCCGTCCTTTACTCTCAGTTGTGTTTGTGTCTCTTGTTTACCCTCGAGGTCTCAAGGGAAGTTTGCCGTCTGCTCTCCAGACACACACACACTCCCTCTGCTCACGACTTAAATACTACACAGGGAGATTTCATAAGGTTGCCATGGTAAATCACCCATGTGATACACACACACACACACACACATGTATATACTGTACAAACATACACTTACACCAAAAAGTGCTGTTGGATATGAACAAGCATAAGTATATGCATAAACAAGCATTTGCTTGGGAAATTTGGAACAAGTCTTAAAAGTTTCAAATTATGTTGTACTGATCCTGCTTGATCTTGTTTACTACTGATCATTTTAAAATGTAGCTTTGACCGCCTGGATGCATCATGTATTGCTACATCACCATTACTATTCTCTCAGCATCAGTTTGAACTTAAAGTTTGTGCCCTTATAAATGGATTTTAGAAATGTGTCTTCTCTACAGTTTAAAAACATCATTAACTCAAACTGTGCTCAGATTCGTCAAGACACCAAGGTCTGGAATCAAACGTCAAAGATTTTCCTCGGAAATGAAACATTTCTTATTAAATTATTTCAAACCCAAATCATCTGAGCCATGCTATCCACCTTAATTTAATAGATGTATTCTAAAATTGTCTGATTTCTGTCCATTTTTATTAATCACAGCCAAAGAAATAACATCTGAGACAACTGATGAGCAATATTCCTTTGGAAACCAACCTACTCATTTTAAGATAAATTAATTTATTATTAAAATATAATTATATTTAATACAACACCATTCAAAAGTTTGGATATTTATTTATTTATGCATCCATTTGTTCATTTATTGCTGTTTTGTTGAAGTAAATCAATGCTTTTATTCAGTAAGGATGCGTTATCAAAAGAGACAATAGAGGCATTTCAAATAAATGCTGTTCTTTTAAAATTTCAACTGTTTGATCTTCTACTTGATCACCAAAAGCATATTTGAATCATACACGTGACAGTGACGACTGCAGTAATNATTATCAAAAGAGACAATAGAGGCATTTCAAACAAATGCTGCTCTTTTAAAATTTTAACTGTTTGATCTTCTACTTGATCATCAAAATCATATTTGAATCATACACGTGACAGTGACGACTGCAGTAATGGCTGCTAAAAAAACAGCTTTGCCATTTTGGGAATAAATTACATTTTTAAATATATTCCACAAATAATATTCCACAATAATTGCTCTTTAACTGTATTTTTAATTAAATCAGTGCGTTCTTGGAGAGCATGTGATGCAATTTGATATGCTGATATGTACTGTACATTTTTCAGTATTGATCTTATTGAGAGATTACTAACATACTTCTGTCATGCCTCATGAAGTGACATCTGTGCATAGAAACATACAAACTTTTAATTTACTTGTTATACTGTCGCTGAGGCAGATAATATGGAGGCTTGTGAGATTCAGTTTGGTTATAGGGTGATCTACATCCAGACACAATTACCTAACAGCATTAAATCTGACAAACACACACACACTCATATACACAAGTGTCTAAATAAGCAAGGGTGTTGACAGCTCCCCCTGTTTTGCCTTGCGTTAGCACTGGAACCCAAATAGGGAAACAAACACACATATACACACCCAGGGGAATAACAAATATGCAATAAAATAAACAAGAAAAATGTGAGGTGATACAAGGCCTTGCAATGCCTCATAAATAGTACACCATAGTTCTGGATAGAGACAGAAAAACAAAATGGACGTCTGCAGTGGCAGGAAATAGAGTTGCATCACATCTTGGCACAACAAACAGTAAAGGTCCTCATTAATTTTAATAGTAATATTATATTATTCAACATTCAGATATATCTAAATTTGCTATTATCTCATAATATTGTTCATAAGCACTGAATAAACCTTGTAGTAAAAAAAAGGTTTTTAAAAATGTTAAAAAAGCCAGCGTTTCTGTTCCCACGAGGGAAGAAAACAGGATTGGGATTCACAGAGAGTTCAAGAGTTCACTCTACTCTATTATTAGGTCATTGCATTATTTCATCTTCTCAACTGAATCAAAACATTAATGATGATTTACATAATCAGATTCATCTATTAGCACAAGCCCTTCAGCTATACGTTACAGTCATGACTCTCTTTATGCAAGACACATTTTAATGTTTATCTTTCTAGCTGTTTAATTAAAGTCACAAAACAATATTTATGGTTCAGTCCCTCTAGAAAACGCAGGGTTAAAGGACTGGTTCACTCAAAAATGATCCTTTCATTTGAGCTTCTGTTCTCCATCTGTTTTTCATGTTGCATGTTATATCCTGATTCTTAATGCTGTTCAGTTTTTCTTCAGTTACATGCTTTTCATCCGAAACTGGATCTGTCAAACTGTCCTTGAAAAACAGTTTTGTTTTTTGTTTTACTTTGAAGTTTGTGGGAATTGCTTGTGACAATAATGACAACATTGAAAAAAAATACGCAGTGATAAAGTGTGAATTTCACACTTATTTCCAAGTCTTCACTGCTTGATTATTAGATATGAAAGGCTACATTAATAATGATTTAATGAGTTCCGCTGAGAAACAGGCCTGTAATTAAACTGAGCCGTACAGTTTGTGTTTTATGCCTAGATTGTTTTATTTGGCTTAATAAAGCTAAGAAAGATTCAGCCAATAATACAATATTCTTGTATTGGTCAATATTGTTATTGTTAATGCTGCACAATTACCAGTTTCCAGTTTCTCGTGTTTATTTAATCTAAAGTCCTCTGATGAATGAAATGAGTACATTCATTATTAAATTGTTAGTTATTAAAGCTTGGCTGTTAGCTCTAGAAGAGCAAGTGTTGAACATGAAAAAAAAATGTTGAATAATGAGTAAATGTTTTAAAAATGAACTAACATTTGTCAAATGTAACTTTTAACAGGGCTAGAACTGCTGCAATTTTAACGTTACCTGTAACTTTAAAAGCACTGATACAAATAAAATATGTGTTTCAAATAAACATTGTTTCTATTTATCAAAGAATCCTGAAAAACTTGACATTGATGATAATGATAATAATACAAAAGAATATAAAATAGAACACACAAAAAGTACATTCTCAATATTACATTCATGTCCATACTTTTCTGCAATAGATTCCAAATCTTGGTGCGTACAGTAAATTTGACATCAGCGACAGGAAGACAGAAAGCAAGAGAGAGAGAGAGATAGATATAAAGACAACAAGAGAAGTGTATATTGCTTTCCGTCAGCACTTCTATCTAACTTAAAGGTTTATTTGTCATCTGCATTGGCGTTTTGATGAGTCTGAAAGGTCAGCAGTCTATCATCTCCTGTTATATGCCCTCCTCCATATCGACGCCACTGACCGTCCAGAGCTCTTGGGCTCCTACAGAATCTTCTTTATAAATCTGTAACATGAGGTCAGTCCTGTTCAATAATTCACTTCCTGTGTATTGAGTTGTGACACACTAGACATTATGAACAAAGTCATGTCACGAAGACATGAAATATAATGCAGGTAGTGTACATTTATTGGTAAGTCTTCTACTGTATGTTGACCCTTTGCCAGACATCAATTCAGTGATAAGAAGCTCTACTGTTACTAGCCCTTGCTTTATGGCAAAACAATTTTAGACTATATTTCCCAAGTGAATGGGTGCCATGGGAATGAGAGTTCAAACAGCTGATGAAAACCTCAAAATAATTCATAAGTAATCGTCATAACTCAAGTGAAGTGAAAGGCTGTGTGTGATAAACAAATCCAACATCCAAAAATATTGCTTTCTCCAGTTTAAAGAGTCTCATCTGAATCAGGAGAGAAATATGCACAGTTTACAAGCAAAAACAGTCCGTAAGTGATGGTTAAAGTTAAAATGCCTTAATGATGAATTTGTTTCTAACATGCAGCTTTTCATTTACGAGACTTAACTGAACTGGAGTCATGTGGATTACTTGTTTTGTTTCTATTAGCTGTTTGGACTCACATTCTGACGGCACCCATTCACTACTGGTAAGCAAGTCACACAAAGAAGAAAGATTCCAAGTATGTTTTGATGAAGAAACAAATTCATCTCCATTTTGACGGAGTGGACAATTAATTCTGTGATGCTTACATTTTCTGCAGTATATAATGTGACTTCTTGGTTCATCGTTCTTGCTGACAACAGTAAAATACAAGAAGTGGGGGGAAAAAAGCATATCAGTGATTTCCTGCTGCCTGTCGTGAAGACCAGGCAATCTGTGTATTTCACGTCTGTGTTCATCATTGCATTCCCATGCCATCTCCCACCTCTTTTACAACCTCCTCCTTTTCCTGTATGACACCCAAGTGTGCTCTCGCCCACACTATAATGCTGTCACCGTCATCACTTTGGGGTGCAAAGAGCAGACCACTGCTTGATAGATGCAGATTCCTATTTTTATTGTTCACTCCACAACAATGTGCTTTTACTAAAAACTTAGAGTTTAGCACCTACAGAATTAAGTTGCATCATTTGTATATTATCAAGGAGGATAAATGGAAATATTTCTATTTCTAACATTTCTAATTTCTAAACTTCTAAACTCTAAAAATTCTAACCACATTTCTAAACTGTAATATTGCTAATTTTTAAGACACAAAATTAAAACAAACAAACAAAAAGTAGTATTGGGGTAAGAGTAACCCATATAAATTTGGTCATCTGCTTTTCACAGAATGTATACAATACATCTGATATAAAGTTCCAGTAATCTAAAATACTAAATCTGACATTCTATTCAAAATTAAGCATATTATCAATTTAGTTCAGTCTATAATCTATAATGAAAAGTCACTAAATCAAATAAATCTATGTGAAAGACAGTCTTACAATGTTTGAAGTTATATTTCATAGGAAGTATATATTGTAGAGATCTATTCTGTTCTACTTTTAATACACTTTCTCCTCAAGGTTCTAACTTATCATTATACAGTTGAATATAAAATGTTCTCAAAGCACTCCCATACATATGCACGTGCAGACAAACACACATCATATCACCTTCACACATTCACCTATCCACCTGTATTTCTGTGATTAGTCTGAACACAAAATTATCATAATAATAATGAAAGTGTTTGCTGGTGTTCCCTATTCTCTCTCTTCTTAGTTCCGCCCCATTCTGTCTCTTTTCTCCTTTGACATTTATGTTTTCAATCAGTCATTCACTACAGAGGATTCTCCCTTCATTTTGTCTCTGTCTTTTGCTCTCGCTCACTTTAAATACAGTCTTGTCAACCGTGATCTCAAAAGCCTTAAACACTTTATCAAAAGTACTCCATGCTGCACCAGTACTGCAAGACCCCATGGGAACAACCCCACTATCGTCTTTTAACCTGTCGGAAAGTACTCTCCATGTGTCAAGAATATGTCTCCTAATGCAGTTTATTTATATTATTATTATTTTTTTTTTGTAAAATTGACTAGATTATGACACATAATATCTTCTTTTATGTTCCACATATGAAAAAGTCAAATATGTTTGAAAGGACATGATGGTACAGTAAGTGAATGATGACAGAAGTGACCTGTTTGGGTGAGAAGTCTCTTTAAGAGATGCCGATGTATACTATATTGTTAAAAAGAAACAGAAGATCCTTATGCTCATTTATCACTGTGTCTGTCAGAGGGAGGCTTGAGGCTTTACCCCGGGAGTGCGATAATCATTTCAGAGTGTAGACACCTCCTGTGGTTTGGAAGGCTAATGCAGGGGTTAATGGCTTGTGCATGACAGTATTATTTATACTTCACACAGGCCTCCATGTATGTTTCTCTTCCATGTTTATTGTGACATGTTTGAATCATATATCTTTATGCTCTTCTTTTACCTTTTATGCCTGTCTTTGCTCTCTTATTTTCAACTTTAAAAGCTCTGCGGAACAAGATCAGTGTTAAAGGTTGAACGGTCGAGAGGTAGAACAGAGAGGAAAAGACTGAGAGAATACATATGCTCTCACATCGCCAACACTGCCAGCCCATCCACCCACAAGGCTGTGTGCACACACAACAAGAATGGCCAATCGGTTGCCATTAAGATTCAGCTCATCGAGGCCAAAGTGCTGTTTCAATGGGCTGAAAGCAAATAAGCTCGGCGAGTGATGAATGGTTTGTACACATGTCCATGTCCTCTTCATACAACCTGAGCATTAATTACATCAATTTGTTTTGCGCACTCATCAATACGAGTCTGCTTTTAGGAGGTGGGGTGGAGGGAGCGCTTTTCTTGACTTTTTAATGGGGATGTCAGATTGCAGCATTGTCCCATTTTAATGACATGAACTGTGGGAGATGTCAGTGACTGATAAAGAGAACACATTTCAAGTCAGCTATAACTGATAATACAGCACCACTGCAGCTCCACTCAATTCAATCCTCTTCAGATATTACGGATTCTGTGACTGGCATTCCATAACGCAAAACAGACGTTTTTTTTTTTTTTTCCTGGATGCATGGAATGTATGTTTCACATGTTTTATTTTCATTTGTGTCATACATTTTCAGTGTGGAATATGTAGAACAATTATAATGTGGCAATGTATTTTTAAATACTTTTGATACAGAACATTGACATTTTCATGATGATAACTGGTAGCCATTCATTGAGCCCCTCATACATGTATACAGAGAAGCTATTAGCTAGCATGTTCAGTTTAAATGGCATATATTAAATATGGTCATTTATATTTATTTAAAGAAGTATATTACGTCATCATACTTCAAACTCCTCTAATATGTGCAACTCATGTTTAATCGTTGTGTGATGACAGTGCAGGTGTTCCAGATGAATGAATTTTGTCAATTCTCAGGGAGTAGGGAGTAATCAACAGTAGCAGATACCCAGCCAACAGAATATATACGTTAGCATTGCTATTTTTATTAATGGAGCTTGCTTAGAAGGTGCCATTTATTGTCAGCTGATTGGCTCAAAACAACTGATAAGACTGTGCACTTTCTGCAATTCAGATAATTTCTGCTCAATCAAAGCAACTTCTATTGAGATGAATGGGAATGCTAATGGAGAGCTTTCTCCAGGTACTACACTTCTTCTTGGGTTAGAGTGGCTTTTGAATAGCCTCCATTGTGGCTAATGAGGCCAATGCAGAAATGGCCCGGTCCACATTTACACGCTGTGCTCCGGTAGATGGTGGCACAGCGTGATATGGGAATATATAAATAATTTGAACTAATGTCAAGCCTACTAATCTCTGCATTCTCTGGCGTGTTGCATTGAGCAAGATCACAGCAGAATACCTCTGAGAAAGAAGTCTTGCACCCTTGACTTTGGCTACAACTCCATCCATCTGCCATCTGTTCTGTCCTTCACCTCTCCACACTGATTCATGCAAAATGCTGCTCCTCCCCTTCCCTGTTTCCCGCCACAGGCAAAATTAGTGTGGCGGTCACTGAATTTAATCACAAAGTGTCCCATGAACTATCGTGTTGTCATTGTCTAATGTAAATAGCCTGCTTGTCAGGTTGGCATGAAGTTACTTCAAGGCCCTACTGGGTATCAGAACATATGCACACTTGAAACCTTACTCAGAAACCTCAAATGTGACACCTGTTTGGTAAAGGAAATATTTATCTAGAGTTCTCTGAGTTTAGTTTGTTTTTTGCTGGATTCACGTTCCATCATAAGACTGAGATTTGATCTCTGTGCCTCACCAAGTCTAATATTTTTTAGCTCCTCCAGTCTTTTTTTTTTTTTTTATTCATTGTTAAATTGTATATTTAGACTTGCTTTCATGCTCTGCGGTGGTGTAAAATATTTCAGTCTAAGTCATCTCGACTTCAGACTGTGGTCCATAGCCTCACTTTATTAAAGCTGAAGGAAAATTGTGTGATTTAAAATGAGATCCAAAAGTGTGTGTGAGTGGGTGAATGTGTGAAAAAGCGATTTATCTGCCATTTCAGTGATCATCTCACATAGACCGAGATGCTCAATGTCAAGAGGGGCATGTGTCCCTCTCTTCTCACTCTCAGATCACCTAATTTAGACTATATGCTCCTCGTCCCCATTCTACTGCAAGGGACAAAGCTAATATGAACTCTGGACATCAATTTATGAAGCCATTATTTACATTACTTTATCTGTCACTTAGCTTTACGTTTGTCACAAAAATGAGGGCACGTAGAAAAATGAGTTCACCTTCCACAGTAAAATGCAAATAAATTACAGAAATGCTAAGTAAATAAAAGTTACTTGCATCAGCATGCATAACTAAAGCTCTGCATGATGAAAAATGTTTCCCAGTAACAACCAATTAATTAGTTTGATCTTCATAGCCACAACTCTCATGATATGCATAGAGCTTCATCCTCTGCACCCATTGCTATAAGCAGACAAAGTTTTGGAATACTGTATATAAAATTGGCTGCATTTACCCAGTGGTTCTTGAAGTCCAATTCTGATTTGTTGACCACATTCGATTTTTTTGATGACCAACTTACATTTTGTTTTAAAAGTGACCCGTAATATCTGCATTTGCATTATACGCTTGGCGAAACAAACCAAGGTAGACGCACTGGCCCTGAAAAGTGTCCTCTTGAGTTGACAACGTAAGAATTTTTGATTTGCCGATGCAATTAGTTCCAAACAAATTCCAAGCAGAAACAAGAGAAATACACAGGTGGTGTTTCAACAAATTAAGTAAATGATTCACTTGTTACTGTATTTAAAGAACCCAAAAATAAAAATGCTCTCATCATTTACTTCCCCTCATGTCATAGCTGTATGACATTTTCCTTCTGTAGAACACACACACACAAACACACACACATACAGTTGTGCTCATAAATATACATACCCCTTGCAG
>SCHK01343062.1:0-14798 GCA_004124795.1 Poropuntius huangchuchieni
GAAAGACTGCACTTGGAAAAAAGTCAAGGGAAAACAGTAAGCCTAGCAGCAACAGGACGAACGTTATATTTATATGTAATCATTTAGCAGACGCTTCCATCCAAAGCAACTTACAAATGAGGACAAAAATTACAACATTAGAAAATGAATCTATAGCCTACGTTAATTTCAATTCATAATTTTCTGTAGATTAATAATTAGCATATTTAAGTACAATGTGTGAAAAATCTAATAAAACTGGACTCTTGAGCTTCTAGCTATCTGACAAAGGTTGTATGCTCAACATATAGCCAATAGTTTATATTAAAATGAATACTGTCCTCTCTACCAAATTTTATTACAGTCAGTAGTTGTAGTAACCATTTTAGTCAAGACAGCCAATAAGCTATATTACCTTATCTTGATATGAAAAGTATTCAGAAACATAAAAGTAACAGTAGTGTTTTTTTATGTTTCCCATGGGGATTTTAAAAATGTTTTTGTTAAACAGTTAAACGCCATGAATCAAACCAACCAACAACAAGGTGAATCTCAACATTGCAAACTTTGATTAGAAGCAAAACTGAATTTAAAATTAGACAAGAGATAAAGGTACAAGACTGTGTACTTAATGGCTTTAATGAAAGAAACAATCTACAGTCCTTGGAGAAAGCAGATCTCTTTTTGAAGATAATTAAGAATCTTGGTCCTAAAATCATTTGAAAAACGCGCATGTGTCTTACATCAAAACTGCAATCAAACACAGGGTTTCGTTTTGTCTCATTAATGCAATTTAGAGAGAATACCATGAATGATTTTACTTCTGTTACCCATATTTTGTTCTTAATATCAACAATCTATCACTAATGGAGTTTGGCGTCTTCTACAGCTGATAATATAAGTGGTTAAACACTTTTCTGATTAAGGCACCTAAAAATACATCTTCCAATTGAAAACATTAATTACTCTTCAATGCAATGTATGAGTGCTATCAGTGATAATTGTGCAATCTCATATACAACCATGTGCATCATCTACTATAAAAACACTTGAGCTCTGTGTTGCTGATCACAGTAGTGATTTTCTCTTTGAATCACCAATATATTGTGTGAAATTTTTAGAAAGCAGAGATAAGTGCAGGGGCTTGTAAAAGGGCACTTGTCCTTTAATAGAGCCAGGTGTTGGTGGCATCCGTGGATATGTGATTGCTGAGAACTGCACATTAAAAATAGTCATTATTGGCACAAGGTCAACAGTTTTTCTTTTGTCCTCACAATGACATACTGTATAGTAGGGGGTATGAAAATAACCCCTCTTGAGCTTTCTGACAGCCTCATTTCTTTTAGCAGCACAGTGCACCTTGTTTGGAGAGGAAAAGGCTTGAACTGAGAAAGGAGGATGCAGACAACCCGATCTCATGAAAAAATTTGGATTTTATAGTTTGACGAATTGGTGGTGAATTTGTATGAACGTGTACAATGCGAGTTTGTAGAAGACGTAAGCAAATCAAAACTATAAGAATCAGACCAGAAGTTTATATAAATTCACCACTAACACAGAAGAAATTTTTCAGACCCCATTGTACCCCTCTTGACTTTTACTATATAGGCAGACCAGTTGAAACACAACATGAGGGGGATTAAATAATGACAGATTTTTCATTTTGGCAGTGGAAAGGAAAGCACAATACTAGAACTTTTCTTTTTTAATTAAGCAACTAGTAATTTAAATAAAACCTGACTTGGAGGCAGTCAATTCTTTAGTTTTATTTTAGTATTGACTGAATTATTATTCTAATTTGGGGACACAAGGGGCGGTCCGTCTATTAAAATGTTTTGGGCAAAGAAAGCAAGGAGTCATAAAACAACTCTATGTGTAAGCTCTTTGGCACTCTGAGCCATTTCAGGATTAATTAGATCAGATTCAATGGACTAAATTACTACAGCCACAATCTTTAATACCTCAAGTTTCATTTACACTCCAGTGCACTTTTTCCCTCTGCAGTCTATAGAATCCATTAATTATGTTGTATTGTGCAAAGCTAGAAAGAGTAGATGAGCATAAAGCTATGGTTCCTTCAAATGGAGCAATCAACCAAAATGTTCTTGGTTTCTTGCTATGGAATCCATCTTCTTTTTTAAATTTAATACACTATCATATCTGCTAAGGAAAAGAAACAGTCTCACATTGGTTGTAAAAATCCTGCACCCTGAAGCCACAGTGAAATGCGAACTGCAATGATGACCCGAATGACTGCCGCCCCCCTCTCGCCTGCTCTCCACTGTTTCTCGCGCCTTGGGTTATGTGCTGAACAGTCCTGAACATACTAGCTCTCTGTTCCTTAATTTCCCCAGGGTGTTGCAGCAAGACTGCATGTGGGGGAAACTCTGCTACAAAATGACTAAAATGGCAGCTCAAAGGCCATGATTATTTGATTTCAAAGTATTACAGAACCAAATTATTGGCCCCTTACAGCTGGCATGGGTCTCAAACTAGATAAGAGTTCCTGGTAATAACTGAAAACAGCTGCAGTAGTTTTATATTTTGTCTTTTCACAGAGGACTCTCTTTTTATTCTAACAAGATTCCTGTAAAGTGATTTGTTCATTCAAAGAGATATTGATTTGAAAAAAAAAAATGCTTTTACAGTAATATTATAACTAAAACAAGTTGAGTAGATGTTATAATATATTAAGGTGCAGTAATGTCTGCAAAATTCATTATCAATAGTGTGGTAATGTATGAAGCAAAGCCCACACAGAAGTCATTTTCAAACTAAGCAGCTTTGTGTTGGTCATTTCAGTGAATCTATGTGACCTGTCTGTTGCAAAATGTGTGTTTTCTTATCAAAATGACTGGATTTCACCAAAGGAAGTTTGCAGAGCAATGGTTAACATGACAGCATCTTTAGAAACATAAACAACATAAATGGTTCACATTTACAGTCAGATTGTGTCGATATCAAATAACATTTAAATTGACCTTAAAGGAATAGTCACAAAAAATTAAAATTTCATCATTATTTACTCACCCTTGTGTCCTTTCGAAATCTTTTATTTCTTATGTTGTACAAAAAAAAAAAAGATTATTTTTGAAGACTGCTTGGTAATCAAACAGTTGTTGGTCCCCATTGACTTCTATAGTATTTCTTTCCCTATTATGGATGTCAGTGGGGACCAACAACTGTTTGGTTCTTCAAAATATCTTCTTTTGTGTTCAACATAAGAAAGAAACTCATACAAATTTGGAACGACATGAGGGTGAGTAAATGATGACAAAGTTTTCATTTTTGGGTGAACTATTCCTTTAATGCATATAAACTCGCCCATCATTTAATGTAGATTCAATTTTCAGAGCCACAACAGTTAACAAATGACAATAAACATTATAGTTGCATAACTTTCTAGTCAAATCTAATTATGCAGCGCCATCTCACTACAAATACATTCTAGTTTGAATGATTTATTTATGATGCTGCATATAAAAACTTACAGAAACACCTGCACATAGATCTTCAAGGTATTTTAGAGCAATTAACATTTCCTTTTTTCAGACAGAATGTGCGTGACAATCAGACAATTAGACTGGACATTTACAATAGTACACGAGATCTGCATGAGAGTACAAGCACAATACATTTGTCACCACCGAAGCATGAAAGTGATCTATTGTTGCAAGAGGCGTTTTTGTTATTGTGTTCGGCTTTTCTATGAAGTCCATGGTAAATCAGAGAAACAGTGCGCACGTCACATCCAACAGTCATTTGATGATTAATTTCAATTACTCCAAAGGAACATAACTGATGACGGCTTAACCAAATTGATTTGCTGGTCATGAAAGCGAGTGAAAATTGAAATACTGTATGATTTAAGATACACTAAAGGCTGAACATTTAGAAGAAATGTAATTTTATGTTAAATACAAAATTTACATACATTTTCTTCTTCCTACAAATATAACAACATCATCAATGTTAAAATAATTATTCATATAGCATTTTAAGTAACATTTAAATGTTAAAGTGGACTTAAGATGCAATTCTATACAGAACATGTACACAGTTCTTGAATGCTGGACTAAGCTAACGGACACATTGGATGCATGGCTGTGAACATCACAGATAGTGAAATAAGCTCAGCTTATTGGGGTCATTTGGGGTCAGTAATCTATATATATCTACTTCAACAGTCTTTCTCTGTGTCAAAATTGTGAAACAGCTCTGTGCGGGATGCCTAGCAAGACGCTTGAAGAGGTTCAAACTCAACCGCAGCTCCTAGAGGTGAAGGTGTTAGACACCCGTGGTGACCTGCGTGACATCCGAGCTCATGTCAACACTGGGCTGGCAGCGGGACTCCAGTGATGACATTTCCATGACTAGTCATACCTGCTGATTCGTCCTGTCCACCGTGTGGCCGCTGGACTGGCCCTCGCGCTGGGGGTTCCTGGTGCGTGTGGAGTTCTGGAGGTCCAGCACGGAAGGACTGGGAACACAGAACTCACGGAAACAGCGCTTGAAGTTCTCGTCCAGGAAGGCGTAGAGCACTGGGTTGAGGCAGCTGTTGGTGTAGCCGAGGGCGATGCAGAAATGCCAGGTGACGGTCTGCAGGAGCGAGTTGGGAATGGTCACCAGGGCCTTGATGATGACGAAGATGTGGATCGGCGTCCAGCAGACGATGAAAACCGCCACCACCACCAGGACCATTCGGGTGATACGCCGGAGGTTGCGGTCCTTCTCCTTGGAGCCAGACAGCATGCGCACACTTTTCAGGCGGAGGATCATTAAGCCGTAACAGATGGTGATGATGAGGACGGGCATGATGAAGGCAAAAATGAAGACGCAGATCTTCAGGAGGTTCTCCCAGTACCAGGGAGGATGGGGAAAGAGCAAAGTGCAGTCAATGATGGGAAACGCTGTAAAAGTAAGAATATAGCACAGTACAATAACGCAGTGAGTCATGTGAAAATCAATTCATATTTGTAAAGATGACAGTTAAACCACTAGTCATTATTTCTTCAAGGCATTGTTTAGGGAGCCTCAGAGACCCAGGCCTTTCTGCTATGGCTATTAAACCGCCTTATGATTTTCTTCCCAAATGACTAGAAGTGACATCAATCTAAACTCACTCAATAACAATTTTCTGCCTCAACACTTCTTTCGTGTCTGCCAAATTTGTTCTGCCACAGTAATAATACGGGACGTTTCCAGTATTGAGGAAAATGTCTTAATATATTAAGAGGAGATGACGCTAAGAACTGAGTGAGTGGGTTGAAGTGCAGTCTGTTCTGATAGAGTTGTGGAAAATCTATGGTACTGCATTTTATATAAACATTACTTTCTAACATTAAATGGTAATGTATGGTAACTAGGTAGGTTGTTTTAAATATAAATTTGTTTCATAAACCAATTCTTTTTTTTTACAATTGTTTGGCAAAATGATTATTAATTTACTAAGCTAAACTCCATATGTGTCTATAATGACGTTTTCATGAACAACCATCATACCACAAAATAGATTTCCTGTTCATTTTGAATCGTTCATTGCCAAAAAATGACTCGCGGTTCAGTGAGGGAGTTACTTGTTAAGTCAGTAACTGTTCTGAATGATTCACTGATTGAGTGAGTTTTTTAAAATTGCTAACTCACAAAAGCGAATCGGATATTGCCTTTCGCACTAATGCATTGTGTTCATTGTAGTGAGCAGAAAAAACCCTGGTGTGCGACGCACTTTATCAAGATGATATCTGACGAAACTGCAAATGACCGCACATGGAGATTTACCCAACTGTTGCCAGTATTGACTATTTTAAATTACTGTCGTAGATTTTTTGATTTAGTAGTCTGGAGCACTTAATTGTTGACGTGAAAGTCTGTATCTAGTCAGACAATTGGAATTTTGGTACTTTGGCATGACAGCATCTGTTGCGTTGTGCAGCCTAACTGCAATGCAACAGGTCATTTTAAAATGTAAAATTAATTGCATGTTTTTCATTGTCATTGAGAAACAAAGACTTTCAGTGGTTTACTACAAGATCTTTTATCTATTGCTCACTCGCATCTTTCCAAATCTGTGTGACCTTCTTTCTTCTATGGAACACAAAAGAAGGAATTCTTCTTTCTTTTTTTTTCTTCTACTCTATTGTATGGAAAAAAAATAAGTTGAATATCTTTAAAATATCTTCTTTTGTGTTCCACAAAAAGAATGTCATACAATGTCACGACAGACATTTCATTTTTGGGAGAACCATCCCTTTAACTACAGTAATATCTGAAATGTACATAGAATGTGAATTGAATGTGGTGGCAAACATACGACTGCTGTGGTACTCAGTAGTGGTGGAGGCCATGACCATCACAGGGAGACCGATGGCAGATGAGAGGATCCAGTTACACACGTTGACAATCTTGGCGTTCCGGGGGGTTCTGAAGTCCAGGGCTTTAACCGGGTGGCAAACAGCGATGTAACGGTCAACGCTCATAGTGGTGAGGGTAAAGATACTGGTGAACATGTTGTAGTAATCAATGGACATCACAATCTTGCACAGCATGTCTCCGAAGGGCCACGTACCCATCAGGTAATTCACACTCTGGAACGGTAGAGTGCTTGTTGCCAAGGCATCTGCTAAAGCAAGGTTGAAGATGTAGATGTTGGTCGCAGTTTTCATTTTGGTGTATCTGCAAAGGATACAAATAGATTACGTCGGCTAAGTTTATTAAATAAAAAAGAGATGCAATGTGTATTCATGGAAAAGCAGTTTGATGAGGGCGAGTTGTGGGGAAAGTGAAGGAACTAAAAACGTTTTCTCAGAAAAATACTGAAATAAACAGAACAGACATGAAAGGACTCGCCACATAGTACACCTTTTTCCATATAAGTGCCTAAAATGATTTCAGTTACAATACACATGGTGCATCAAGCCATTAAGAAAGGTACCTTGTGCATCTTGTAATGCAACTATGACCTTCATTCAAATGCTAATTTAAGAGGCCAGACAACCACCATTATATACGCAATTATGCAAAATGTTGCAGCCTTGAGTAATAAAAAAATCAACCCCATAATATATTTACAAGCTTTTGGGCAGCTGTTTATCCCATTTAAAGGTAGGATTATGAGGTAAGGCGTAGAGACTCCAAGGCAATGTTGTTTTATGGATGACATCCATAAAAACATGTATATTTAGAAATGGCAGGTTAAATTTCATAAGGATAAATAACCCACTAGTAGAAAAGACCTCTAATAGAATGTATGTATTTTGATTACAAAAAGAAAAGTTAAACCCTACTGTTCACAGAGGCAACACCAACCTTCATATTCATAATACCACTGTTGGAGTCTCAGGAAAGAATGGTTTCCACACATCACTAGCACATAAAGCTAATTACACAAGGCATTATTTCCTTAACTGAGTGGTGCATGGTGTGATGAAATGGAAAGATACCTTTGGTGCAGAAAATGGAAGATAATTTTTCAAGCTATTGTTTGATAGAGAACTCCATGAATAGTAGAGCAACGGGGATCTTTCAATCGCTGAAAAATGAGATATTGATTGATATCATTTTGTCTGGAATAATAAAAGCCAAGAGCAAAATTGTTGCTTGCATCAATCTAAATATATAAGCTTTTCATGAATAATGCATAATTCATGGAGACTTGGCTTGTTTCCATGAGATATTCTGACTTTTAGCACCTATTTTCTGTGTTTAGGTCTCTGTTCCGTGCTTAATGTGGAGTTCTGAGACTGTATGTCAACTCACTTCCTTCTTTTATCAGGAAAATTTGCGGATCTAAATGGTTAATTCCATAAACTTTGTTCAGGAGAAAACTGCATTAAAGCTTAATTTCTATGGCTGGTATTCTTCTGTAGTAAACACTACATCCAGATCAAAGAAATACCAACTTTAAAGTCTTCATGTTTGTTAACGTTCTTCTTGGCAAGATAATAAACAAAAGATGAGCCACGCTACAGTCTGGACTATGAAGATACACAAATTCTGATGTATTGCAATAGCAGCGGAGATGATAAATTAACAGCATTTGCACTATGTAAACTACCATCTCCGTTAAAATGATTATGATTTGTTAGAGCTCCACTGTTTGACTTTCACAGAAATAAACATAAATCAGGACAAAGTCTTGTCTGTCAAAATGTATACAGTCAGCTATAAAAAATATAGCCAGTGTGGACAAAACAACTTCTGCAAAAACAGAGTATGCGTCTGATAAATGCAGCTGCAGTTCCGGTTAGCTGACTGTCACAGGCCAAACTCAAGAAAACACTGAAGCTCACAAACTGACTGGCTAAGACTTCAATCCCATTTACACGGCTGTTCCCATTCATAGGGGTTTTATACCTTCACTTGATTTAATGATGAGAATGATAATGCATTTTAGTACAGAGAGGAAGAAACATTAGCCTTATTTTCTTTGAAAATACGAATGCATTAATCAGTTTTAAATGAAGAACAAAAATAGTTCAGTCCATTCATCTGTCTCTCAACACTGCTGTTTATAATTTTGGGGTTCGTTTTTCTTTTTTTTTTTTCTACGTTCTATTCATCAACAAATCTTTAAATGCATCACAATTTCCATAAAAATATTAAGGAGCACAACTGTTTTCAACTTTAAAACTTAAGCATCACATCCGCATATTAGAATGATTTCTAAAGGACACTGAACAAAATATTTGTTAATTACTTGGAGCCAGGAATTAATTAAATTCCTGAATTAAATAAAAAAAGGAAAATGTCAAAGTTATTAAATTAATCCAAAAAATGTTAAACGGGTCATTGTACATCTGAGCACATACGCAACAGATAAATGAAAATAAAGTAATTAAAAAATTTCAACAGCTGTAAAGCATTAGTGAAAATGCCTAGACACAATGCTCCTTCCCATAGTGAAGTGGGCAGATTCATTCATCACTAACTGGAAGTCTCATACAAGGGTTTAGGCTGGCAGCCATTACTAATGATTACCTTGTCATCCAAAGGCTCTTTGCACCAGACAAATGATCACACCGCTTATGTTTCCCAAAAGGCACTGACTAATTATGAGGGCATCTCAGGGATCCACTGCTCCTCTGTACTTCACATTAATGACATTTGAGATGAAATGCCAGGCCTTTGAATCTAATCATTGAGAGGAAGAGCTGCTCTTTGGTGTTGTGAACACCACTTACTGGAAGCACATTAAAAATGTATTCATCTTGCTTGCTGAATCAACATTGTTGATTAACAGTAGCCTATACAGTTGTGTTGCTGATGAGCAGTTCTTTACAGAAACTGTTACTTTATACCTGTGCCATCTCTGAATCTTTGAGAGAAGTTTACCGATATCGGACAACATGCCTGGCAACCAAGACTTCTGATTAACCAAGAGGAAGCTGTGCAGTATTGCTTATAGAAAGAATTAGAAGTGTCATCCACCAGCTCAGAGCACACTCCAGTTAAGTGAGGACATCCAACTGCTAACTCTGAGATGAAGACAGACACATGTCTTCCACAGTTAACACACACTCTACAGAGAGCTGTCAAAAGCAACTGTTCAAGCGTCAAAACACAGGAATGAAATACCTGTCATTCAGATGGTGTCTTTGTCCATATCAGTTTTCTTGAGTGAAGCTGAACTGATTTAAAATGTCTGAGTATAATTATTCTCTCTGCCTCTGGCATTTAAAGACAGCTAATGCTCATAAAACATGACAGATGACAACCTGTAAAAATAGAGATTTTATATACCCTGCAAGTGGACCTTCAGGCATTGATGGTGAGAATATTTGTGGCAAGATGATTCATTTTCATCTGTCACTGTTGTATTCTCATTATTATTTCCATAAATTACAAATGAAATGCTTTAAGACTACTGTTTAGGCTCATGTCTTTGTTAAATAAAGAATAATACTATTTTAATTGTATGAAATAGATTAAAAACATGACACCATTTCACTCATATAAGGCTGTTCATTTGAATTTTTCATTCATCAAAGACTCCCGGGGAAAAAAATCCACAAAAATATTAAGCAGCACAACTGCTTTCACCACTGAAAATAATAAGAAATGTTTCTTGAGCAGCAAATTAACATATTAGAATGATTTCTAAAGAATCATGTGACAGTGAAAACTATAGTAATAGCTGCTAGAAATTCAGCATTAAACTATATAATTAAATAGATAAAACAATATCACTGTTTTTGCTGTATTTTTAAGAGACTATTTCTAAAACATTAAATCTAACCTACCCCAAACTTTTGACTAGAAGTGTATTCATTAAATGAGTATTTTTAATATTATTTCCATAAATTAGAAATTAAATGAATAACTCTAAGAAATAAAAATCTGAGGATCATGTCTTTTACATTACAATGTTAGAATATCAAGAGAAACCCTAAAAGAAGGAAAACAATGTCATTTCACTCATATGATTGTTTTTTTTTTTTTCAAAGACAATGCATTTGTAAATGACTTTTGTTGTAGAAAGGAACCATGTAGTAACCAGGCAAATCAGATTTTGTTGTGAAAAAAACCAAGGACTTGCTTGTTGCTAGGGAACACCAGAACATGTGCAGATTTCTCGTACCATCTACCTATGTGCAATCTGCTCATATTGCTGTGCTAAATTCCAGATACCGGTTTAGAAAACACTTGGAACAGATTAACTTTATGGTGTTTGTGAATTAGATGCTGCACTAAAGCATTAACTCAAAATGTCATTTGATTGCCATAAGTGGGAGATGTGCATCACAAATAAAGGATGATGACTCAAAATAATCGAAGCTTTGAAATTACATGCTGCTTATCGCTATATTGTCTCTTTGATTTGATAGAATGTATATGAAAAAAAAAAACATTGTTTAAATGCAAGCTGTCAATCCAAATGACAAGCTTCTAAAATGGGCATCAGCAAGCGTTTTCATCTATAAAAGCCAGAAAAGAAGAAAATGGGATAGAATAAATCAAAAGCTCCTTTTCTCTTTTTGTCATTGTGTGCTTCTGATTTCAAAGCTTCCAAAATGGCAGAGGAAAATATTATAATGTAACCAGAATGGATCTAGACAAACTAATCTGTGTGAGTCATGCATGAGTTGCCTATGCTGATTCAAAACTAATCAAAGGCGATGTTTACATTTAGAATGTCAGACACAGTCTAGCTAATGCATGCGTATAGCCAGGCTGGAGTCCAGTGCCAGCACCTGGAGTAAAAACAACAACCAGCCAGCATGTGCTTATGTTTTCATGCCAATCAGATGGCTGTCAGGTGCAGTCTTGTCATCTGTCAAGAATAAGGGTCCTGACGAATAGCGCTTTTCAAGTCATTCTGTGGAGCTGAAGTGTCTCTAGGAATCTGTTTAGGCTTTGAACATGATTTATTTTCATTACCTATTATCTCCGTTGCAGCAATTCAAATGCATTTGCTCTTTAGATGGCAAAAACAAAACAAAAAGATTTATGGTACAATACTGTGAAAATGCTATAGTAATAATAATAGAGCTAACCTTACATTACGTTATTTTACAGTGAAAAAAACTTAACTGACATTTCCAGAATTCCCTGGGTGACACTTCACATTTGATTCTTAAAAGTTTTAGTTATCAGTTATTGTATGTACATTAGGGTTTTATGTTAGATTTTATGTTATTTATTTAATGTTCATTTCATTATTTTTATGTTGTGTGTGTTACCATGATGGTGTATTTGTGTATATGACACTATGTGGACCTCAGTTTGTGGAAAACCTGCTTTTGGCTGTTATTTTGATAGTTGTCAGTATATGTTAAAAAACAAAAGAGATTTTCATATTTAAGTAACTTTGCTTATTTTGAGGAAAAGTGTTTAAAATGTAAAATTGTGTGTGTGTGTGTGTGTGTGTAAATTACAGTTTTTAAAAAGTCTGTTCTATAAATATTTAAATTTTTACTGTAGAACTAACTATAAAGTAACTATAAAGATAAATGGCAAATTCAGTCATAAAACTCTGAATGGCGCATGCTGATAGGTCGTTAATGATGACTATATTCACAGTGTTAAACTAGCTGGCACAAACTGATTGGTTCATGTTGCATACACAGCTAATGAGTGTGCTGCTTTACATTTAAATGGTTCCTCTGAAACCCTCCACCTTCCCCAGCTCCACCTGTATAGGTGTCGTATCCATTACCATACTAAAATCTTCAGGGAGTTGTTATGAACGAACTATAATAGTATCCAAGCTAACGCAAAATAACATTCTGTTTATTATAAGTACATGCTGCAGTTCTGTAGTCTGCCTAAAGCTCTTTAAAGAATGGTGGATTCTGACTGGGTCGCAATGTTTTTATCATTTATAAGCTGGAAAAAATCGTTTTCAAAATGATTCCAATGATATCATTCCTCTGTGTTGTTACTGATATAGAAGTGGTATTTAAATTTAGAATATTTTTTTTTATTCTGGCAACCACAGCTGTTTTTTTTACTACAGTGATTTATCAAAAAGACATTGATAAATCATTAAGACATCATTATTCATCAGCCAAGGCAAGAACTGTGGTTTTATCTGACACTGAATACATTTTTTTAATGATTCTGCAGAGAAGCTTGGCCTCAAATATTCTTATTTAGTTCATTCACACAGCACAACAGCTCCAGTCCAACGGCAAGCTTGATTGGCCAACAGAGCTCTATATCCTCCTGTGAACAGCCGTTCCACAGCGTCGAGTCTCTGTCTTTTGTGAACATTGCAATATGTGGATTATTCAGCAGTGACACTAATGGTAAAGCATTATAGCCATACATAATATAATCACTAATAATTGACCATTTTTCTTCAGATTCACCTTTTCATCTTTCAAACTGTAAACACATTCTTTTACATAATATGTATGCAATTCATCTTTTAAATATCTTCTACCAGTTTAGAGGCACATATTTTTTCTAAGAAACAAACATGTCAGAGAGAGAAAAAAGAAAAAAAAATAGCAATATGTTGTTTTGTATTATATTGTCTCACTTTTTTTTTTTTTTACATTATCGGCAAAAACATTACTTGGGGGTGATACAACCTCTCAAAACAACATCCTTCCTGACAGTAGCCCTATTTACACATATTTTATGATGGATCATATGAACCATTAGGCTTGCACAAGGATCGATAAACATTTGTTAGCTCAGTATACATCATGGGTACATCTACCTGAAAATTCGGAAGTGGAGCTCACAATTCTATAAAGTCAAAAGGGTGTAAAGAGTGGGCGCTGGATTGAGTATAGCTGTCTGAAACCTGAGGACATTCATCATTCAGTTTTTGAGAGCACAATATGAACTGAACTACCCTCTTTTGGTTGTCTCTGTGATATGATTTTTACTTTTATCTTAATAATTGAATGTTTGAGCTTCATATGGCACAAGTCAAGGGGAAAATATGCAGAGATAAGGGAGGAATTATCAGCAAGCTTTTGATAAATAAAACAAATGAGAGAAATTGTGGGCAGTATTGATTTTTTGCGCCTCATCGCTTGTGTACTTTTCTGTGGAAGAGTAGTAAAAACAAAAACGGCTTTTAACCTTTCCTCATGATGCATGAGAAACTAATCTAAAATTAATTGATATGTACAAATTTTTACTCAATTCTATATCCTTCAACCTAAAAAAATATAACTGATGAATGTTTTCCATTTATTTCTCATTTGCTTGTAGCTGCAGGACACATGTAATGGATGCAGTTATTGCCAGAGCTGAAATGCTGTAAACAATCTCATGGCTTTTCCATGACAACAAGAGGCATATGCTATTATAAATTCACAGCACTTACCCTCTCTTAACACTTAAAACCTGTTTTATGCACAACTGTGAATGTTTCTCACTTGCAAGAATGCCTGCTCAACAGGTTAAAACAACAGGAATCCAAATGCAATTATCAGCTGCTGACAGCTCTACAGGCATTAATAAAACGATTCTGACCATTTACTCTTTAAGGTCCATTTCCACAGTGTCAAGCTACGAACAAGTGAATTGAAATGTTGAACAGATATGATGACTGTTTTAGAACACATTTTACAGCTGTGGCTAAATATTGGTGTTTATCATATTGACACAAAAAATATATATTTAAAAGTTTTTTTTTCTAATGAACATCTAGGCTTTGCATCATGGGAATTCTATGTGGAACTCTATAAATTATTAATAAGCTGGAAAAAAAACTTCAAAGTTTTTCTCAAATGAGTGCTGTAGTATAGGGGTGGGTTTTGGTACAAGTATGACACTAAAAAGTTGCAGAAGCACAACTTAAAGAAAGTACCTTTGATCTTGACTTTTGATCTTGAGATTGAATGTAGGACATTCAGATGTGTTTTAGACAGTGATCTTAAATATTTTTGAATTCCACAATACTAGCAACTACAGACTTATAAACAAACTACAGTAAGACAATTAAAAAATGGTATGTTAATATTTTGTAAGCCAGCTAAGTATGAAAAAAAAAACCAAATGCTATATGGTAGATGTCTGCACCAAGTATAAATAGCAACAAGTACAATCTTTACACTGAGTGCAAACAGAAGTGACATCCAGTTTTTACTAAGGGTAAAACATCTGAGCAATGAGGGGTGGCGTTGGATATTTGCAGTGCCGCATATTTTGTATTCGGTTTTATTTACAAGCACCAGTTTTCATTCTGGGGACAAAACCTCATTTGGGAACCATAAAAGGACAGTTATGTCATCATTTACTCACCCCATGTCGTTTCAAACCTGTATGACTTTCTTTCCTTCGTGAAATGCAGAAGATTTTTTGTCATACAGTGAATGCTGGGAAAGGTTACTTTTAAAAGTAATGCATTACAATATTGC